>CBVK0100247918.1:0-15412 GCA_900067695.1 Picea abies
AAGCTACTTGGAGAGTATAAATAAGAGGCAAGGCTCTCTCATTTGAAACAGACTTGAGTGTATTGAATATATATAGGTGTTTGAGGTATACAAATGATATCTAATCTTAAATTCTAAGGAAAGTGAAGAAAAGAAGGCCGAAATGCAAGGAAGGATAAATTATTTTGATGGTGCTTTCTAAGGTATGTTATTTTCAGGTCATCTCACCATTTTCGCTATAACTTTTTTTCTATAATGATTCAAATCCTTAAATTTCTATTCAAGTGAGAAAACATATCCAAGTATCTGTGGTTAAAAATTCAGCTTGTGGGTCACTATATTTTTTGAGTTACACTCTGTGGAAAATAGGGTTTGTGGTCAGTCATGAAACTAGTCAAAATCAGGTGTTTCGGGTCAAAACATCATAACCTCTTCATAATAGATCAAAATTTAGTGACACTAATTTTTTTGGTTAGGGTACAGTATTTAGTATTCTTTGTAATAGTTTCAGATCATTTCATCAAACATTTTGTGTGGGGTACACTCTACAAGGTCGCTCTCTAGAATAAGCCAGAATTCAGCAAGGTATGTCATTTTTGCTATAACTCCTTTTCTGAGAGCTTCCAAGTAGTGCCACTTGGAGGAATTGCATAAAACACACCGAAGAACATTGTCTATTAGTTTCATATCTTTATACATTACAGGTTCAAAGTTATGATTACTTCAAGTTAGGGTTATTGACTAATCCAAAATTAGGCATGTGAGACTAAAGAAAAGTTTGATGAAAATGTTAGTCTCTTGTTTTTAAAGTTAAGGAAGGTTTGCAGGAATGTGATTATATACACCAGGTCTATTACAGAGCTACAAATCATATTTGGATGATGAAATTGATGAGGTATTTTGGTTGAGGTACATGTTGAGTACATGGTTGAGACAAGTAGTTGATGAGTTGGCGCACATACATGAGGTGTATAGTTGATGATGTTGGTACATATTGATGAGTNNNNATTGATGAGTCATAGTTGATGAGTAGTTGACACATGATTGGTACATACTTTTTACATGGTTGGATGCACTTTTTTATGATACAGGTTGATTACAAGTTGGTGCATGGTTGATGCACTTGTTTATGGTATAGGTTGATTACAGGTTGAGGTATAGGTTGATGCATGGTTCAGATTTATTGGTACAGGTTTACAACGGTATATTTCAAAGTGATAGTGTGACAATGGTTCCATCATTCTACTTCTACTTTAGGGTGGCAAGATGGGGCAAGGACAAGTGGTTGTAGCCACCTTCCGATTGTAGCCAGAGAACATTGGGGGTTGTAGCCTCCTTCTAGTTGTAGCCAGAGAATTGGGGAGTTGGAGCTTCCCTTAGGTTGTAGCCTGAGAAACTAGGGGGTTGGAGCCTCCTTCCAGTTGCTTCCAGTTGCAGCTGGAAAACAAAGGAAGTTGGTGCTTCCAATGGATGTAATTCTTCAAGACATATAAGAAAAAGAATTACGTGGTTTTCTCCCGATTTGGGTTTCCACGTAAAACACTGGTGTACTGTGTATGTGTGTGATTGTTTATTTCTTACTGCTCATTATTGGATAATAATTCTACATTGATATAACATTTGAAGAAAAATGATTATAATTACTCTATTACTGATTCACCCCCCCTCTCAGTAATCCAACAAAATAATCATGGATGTAGTGTCTTGAAAGAATGTGTATGTTTTAAGAATTATCCCGAATGAAGCATTATATCAACTAGAAACCATGTGTATGTGTTAAGAATTATCCATCATTGAGTCAATATATGTTATCTTCAACATTTAAAGGTTATTCAAAAGTTTGAACCTTTTATTGATTGTATTGGTAGAAGTAGAATTCCATACTTTGTGTTGTATATGAATATATTGTGGAAATTCATGTTTTTTATTAAGGTTGGGTGAGTTACCTAGAGAGATTTCTTTGATAAATATTGTGGCAAGTTTATAGATATTTTTTGGATTTATTGTTTTATGGGTTAGATTGAGTTCGAATAGAGAATTGTTGATCTATTTTCTCCCTTTTGGTTTCATATCTTAGCTTACAGGTGGACTCCACAATAGATCATTATTGAGAGGTGTATTGTTTGTCAAAAAGTATGGTGTACAACTTCATAAGCAAACAAAAGTATTTTCCTTTCATCCTTGGTAAAATATGTGTAATTTTATTTATGTTATCAATTCCATGAATTTACTTGGCATATGTAAATTATATATCTAGATAAGATATTATGATAATTGTACATAAATGTAATTTAATTGAATATAAAATAAGATGATTATTTATTGATTTTGATTACAATTAGGAAACCATTTCTAGTTATTTGGTTTCATTGGAAGTGAAGTATGTCATCAATGCATAAACCAATAGGTTTAAATAGGGAAAATTGTAGGTGCTATATATCGTCCATGGGCTAATTTTCCATATTTTTTCAAAAAAACGATTCGCCAATTTCCATTTTTTCTAAAAGTGACTCACCCAAATTCTATAGAATACAATTATTTTACCTTAAAAATAGCCCAAAGTTTATAGAAAATATATAAAATCCTTAGAAATTTGAATATTTTTACAAAATATCGCCAAACATTTTATACTTTACATATTAAGGACTAGTAAGATTCGCCAAGGTTTTTAGATTTTGCGATCAATTTTCATCCTTAAAATTATCTTGTTGAAACAAAGTTTTTATTTATTTATTTTTTATTTAATTAGTCTATTTTTTATAAATGTGTATTGTATGAATGAACTCCATGATGATTAATGATAATCTTCTTGTGAATTTAATAATCAAATATATGAATTTAATTGGGATTTTTTCTAGTTCTTGTTGTTGACATTTGTGAAGATGGGGAACAAACATTAGATCAAGATATTCTTCAAGGAGAGAAAAACCTCTTGAAAAATGTCACTAAAGGAAGAGAAAATGAAAGGGTAGGTATGGAAACATGTAGGACTCCATTGCTCATCAACTCAATTCCAATTGCAAAAAAATCCAAGGTTCTTTCTACTCCATCACAATAGGGAAAGTGTAGGATTTAAGTAAATATCATTCCAATCCCAACATCAAGTCAACATCCAATGGTTATTTTATAAATATAAGTTCTTCTGAGTGAGGAAATTGTTTCACTTTTGATTTCATCTAATTATATTGACGAAGAAATTAGAGAGGTAGTGAATTCACAACCTTCTAGAAAGGAGGTTCTCATGGTGCAAGTTCTTGTTCAATGGTTAGACATTCCTTAATATAGCCATGAACATTTTTTCTCTCCTCCAATTTTTCACCAATAAGGGGTTAAAGGGATATAATATCCTATAGATTTGACATGATAGGTTGTTAAATATTTCCAAACTAAAAGTTCCACCTTCCTTAACTCAACTACATGGTGTGCACTCGACAAGTCCTAAATGTATTCATATGGATGAAATTTCCCTACCAACACTTGAAGGTGTGATATCTAAACAAACTATTCATTATCAAACATACAAATTTCTTGGATAATATTATAAAGAAAATAATAATGCAGTGATACATGTGAATATGGGGAACACACATAATATATTAATATATTCTTTAGGAGAGAAAAACCTCTTGAAAAATGTCACTAAAGGAAGAGAAAATGGAAGGGTAGGTATGGAAAAATGTAGGAATCCATTACTCATAAACTCAATTCCAAATGTAAAAAAATCTATGGTTGTTTTTACTCCATCACAAAAGGAAAAGTGTAGGATTTCAATAAATACTATTCCAATCCCAACATCAAGTCAACATCCAATGGATATTTTATTAACATAAGTTGTTCTTTGTGAGGAAATGATTTCACTTTTTATTTTATATAATTATATTGACGATGCAATTAGAGAGGTAGTGGATGCACAACCTTCTAGAAAGGAGGTTCTCATGGTGCAGGTTCTTGGTGCAGTAGTTATAAAAACCTCAAACTCGGCATGAACAATTTTTCTCTCCTCCAAATTTTCACCAATAAAGGGTTAAAGGGATATAATCTCCTAGATAATTGAATTGATAGGTTGTTAAATATTTTCCAACTAAAAGTTTCACCTTCGTTAACTCAACTATGCAGTGTGCACTGTACAAATCCTAAATGTATTCACATGGATGAAAGTTCCCTACCAACATTTGAAGGTATGCTATTTATGTTGGAAAATTGATTGTTATTGATGTCAACTTTAGAAGAATTCCAAAAGCCTCTAGAAGTAATGGGTGTCGAGGAAAAGATATGAAATGATATTACTCAAGCATTTTCAGATCTTACTTGGCTAAATCAAGATAGACGGAAATATAACCCTATGTTTATAGCCATCAAAATTTGTTTCCTAATTCACAAGTATTGATTACAAGTGCTTAGGCTGATCTTTTTTATAAATTAAAGTTTGCTGGAAAATTCATTATTTATGTAATTTTCTGAATATAACAAATGCTGAAATAAATATAGAGACAGAAGTAAAAACACCAAGTCAATAATCAGAATAGATGAAACATAAAGCAATCGTTTATGCCATTCCAATTTATCAAAAGAATCGTTCTCTTTACAAAATTCCTTGAGGAAGTTTGGACCAAAGTCAAACTTAGATGTCCCCGATGAAAACCATACAAAAGGACTTTCGACAAAAAGTAAAATACTGAACTATAAAAGATGGATCAACTTGCCACAGATTGTTGCCCACTTGACTATGCAAAATAGCCTTTGTCAGTCATGAAAATTAATTCACAAATAGACAAGTCTACACAGACTATCAAAGATAGATCAACACCTCTGAAAAACAAGTGTCTGAATGATGTAATTCAACCCTGAAACTTGTCTTCAATAGGACCCTGATATTGTAAAAGAGAATTAGGATTTCAATGAATTAAAGAATGAATGAAAACTGAATTATATCAATAAAACTCCAAGAGTAGACCTTAGTATGCTTCTCCTTCTATTCTCCTCTTGTTCCTCTTCTTTTTTCCTTTAAGAAATTAGAATTAGTTGAAGTAGATGAAATACTTCTTTAGTTAAGTTAACTAAAACTCAACCAACTTTTTAGTTAAGGGGGAAAAATAATAAAATCATAATAAGGGTTTTTAATAAATAATAACTAGTAGGTGGGACCCCTTATGACTCCTTTTAGTTCTTTAACAAACATAACACAACTAGTTAATCAATCAAAACATCCCTCCTTGTGACTCCCATCATCACTCTCACAATTTGACAATTTATATTAATGATAATTGAAATTATTTCCAAAAATATAATATCCATATATCCAAAAAATAGTATTCTGTTTAAAATTTCAGAAGTCAATTACAGTTCTCAACAATCAATAAATAAAAACACTTAAAACCCATATTTTCCACTCTGGGGGGCAATATTTCCCTTGTTGTTGATGTCACCCTTTGATCTCTCTGAATTTTCCTTAGGTTGCGTGGATCCTTTAGGCCTAATCTCACTGATCACATGAGAGCAATCATCTCTCAAATGCATGTGGGAGGACACAGATTTGGTAGAGTCATTTGAGGGTGAGGAGGGGGAAACAATGGCTTTTCCTTTGTCAGGGGCATGGTGAGCCTCGGTTTTTAACCTTTTTCTTGCATGAGAAGACTATACTGGTGAGTGGATAGGGGAAACTTGGACAATTTGATTAACAGGTGGAGGAGTAGGTAGAGATAAGTTAGGGCAACCACGATGTTGGGAGACTGGCGGGTGGAAATTCTCTTGCTATCCGTCGTTTTCAGGGATTTCAGGTTGTATTGAAACATGAGGGGGCACTGGGATACCAGGGGCCCGTGGGGCTTGGAAGGGAGGCCTTTCTAGCCTAGGTTGGACCACTCCTTGCCCAATCCAGTTAAAAAATCCAGCTTGAAATAGTTTTCCTAACTCTTGCGAATTTGCATCAAAGTGTATAGAGAACCTTAGCCCTGTAGGGCCTCTGTTCCAATTTCCTCTTCCTCTATTACCCCGACCATGGCTACCTCTGCTGAAAAATCTCATTCCTATATGCATTATTGATTAGAAAATAGTTTCTTCAACAAGCATACATGAAAACTCTTTTAAATATGAAACAAAGTTTGGCTCAACAACATATCATATTCATGCAATCCAATCCATACAAATCGTTTAATACTTTTCAATGAGCAGGGGGTGAACAAGGGTTATGGGATATGTGCGGGATTGTATTTAGCTAAAAGTGTTAAAATGAGGGGGAACAAATCATGATTAATGCTTACAACCATCAAACAATCAACTTTATCATAAACCAAAAGAATATATCACTGTAATTCATTCTTGTGCGATCCTTTAACTGTCATAATAAATTTTTTATCTTAACTATAATTAAATTTTAAGAAAAAGGAGTGGATAGTGAATATGGGAAGGCAAGGGGAGTTGTAATGTGTGAAAAGTGAAATAATAGTAGGGAAAATAATGAGTATTGTTTGTAAAACCAATTAAGTAATCCATAAAAACATCTCTGTATTCAATACAAACGATTCCAACACCAATTAACCAATTAGTGTGTCTCAAAAATTGTTCACTATCACACATTCAAATATTCAAACTTTTTCCATTAACACCATGTATAATCATACTCAGAATCACTATGCCTTTCAACCTTCTTGTTAATAGATTTCTTATTTCTTTTCATTTCCTTCTCTTTTTATCAAAAGGAACACACAGTTATATTGTTTCATCTTTGTCCATCATATATTTCTATAGAATATCAACCGATGCCCATAATTCACAATTTCCCAAATCAAACATAGACACAAGTCTTTTCTTGAGTTGAACAAACCTTTTAAAACCTTTCCCGATTTCATTCTTTTGACGATATTAACCAATAAAACTTGCAATGAAACCAAAATAAAAAACTCGTGCTTCATTTATGATGGTGCAATAAAAAAAAACAATGCATGATGTCTCATAAACCATACAAAGTAAACAAAAAAGTCACAGTCATCATCCTCCCCAACTTGCAATGATCCTGATCGGGACTAATCAAACACACAACAACCACCAACTACAATTTGATACCATGTTGTAGGAACACAACGACCAATGCATAACAAAAAGAGGCAACCCTCTGACTGTACATTACCATTTACTCCAAATCAACCAATTTAATAAAAAAACGAGCTAGGTTATCGATGCAATTGTCACAAGCAACCAATTCTCATCCCCAATTACAACTTTCCAACAACCTGATCAAACAAAGACGAGACAATACTCAAAGAAATTGTCATAACCACTCAAACAACTTATGCCAATCAAAAATATACCTGACAAGAGTGCGACTGGTTGGGGTTATCAAAATCGGGCTCTGTAACCATAAACACAAGAAATAATCAAGAGTTCATTCGATCACCAAAACACAAAGAGATTGGAGGTCGAACATATCAACAATAGGTAGAAAACCTTCGAAACAAGCACGGTGGAACCACATGGTTTTATATCTCTAAGCTTGTGTAATAGCGTGATAGTTCAACATAATGTAGGGTAGGCAATGATGCAAAGGAGCAACGATTGCTCACTGGAAAGTAAAAAATACCAAGAACACACAAAGGCATAACCCGCGTGCTTTTCTCAAGAGCTAAACCAATTTATAACAATGTTAATAGAAATGAAGACCCCATGTATTACCAACAACCATAAAGCATACTTCTTGTCATAATGGCCACCCCATAACCAACTGTGTTGATGCCAATATCACAAAAATAATCCCATGACCAGGTGAATAACCCACGACCATGGCTCTGTAAGATACATAGTGACCAAAAGGTAGTTCGAAACATACACAACAACCCCATAGCAACCAAATACAACTGGATATGGTTACAATAACTATGAGGAGGCGGCCAACAAGGCTAAACAGAGTGAAACCCTACAAAAAAATACCCATAAATACTTAAAACAATAGAGAGCCATCACAGTTTCCACCACACAGAACAACCAATGAAATCACAACTTCAACAAATCAATTTTTCCATTTGTAAACGAATAACCACACAGTCATTCCAGAGAAAATACCCATGCTTTACACAGTTGCCAATCTCAGGAAAACAAAAATCGACACATTACTGAGCCATCATTCGTTTCATACACAGAGCAAAATTCATGGATGGGTGAAACGAACCATACCTGTAACCAATGGCTTTAAAAAGGGCGAGCTGGTCGAGCAGTTCCTTCTAGGTTTGAATATCGGAACTTAACCATAGTAAAACCAAATGAAACAATAACCATGCTAGGGTGATGGCCCAATGGGAGAAGTATGGAGTGACATAAATTTACTGCATGTCGCTTCCATCTTCTTGACATTCAATTTCGTAGTACACGCCAGCCAACCAAAAAACCATAGCAGTAACCATGCCATTAATTCCATACATTGAAACCTGCGACATATTGCTTGCCAATTGCGTCACCCCAATCCATATTAACCATTTCCAAAAACCATACCATACCATATATCAAATGCGCCCAATATAACTCAATATAATTCTTATAGCCACTAACATTGCTAGTTAGGATTAATACTAACTTCCTTTTATTTCATTTACACATAACCTCTTAACATAGTATAGTATAGTTCCTTTCCTTGAATTTTTTCTATAAGTTTCTTTCCATTGCTTTTGTTTCATGTCGTTACTAACATGTGTCTTGTGCAAGTGTAACAAGTAATGAATCATGGAAAAAATATCAAATTTAACAACAGTAAATATATGCCACTCATAACATGGAATTTAGAGCTTAGAATACCAAAATCATCACATAAAATGTATTATCCATCTGCCATTATGTCGCAAGCAAAACCAAGACTGCATCATCAACCATATAGAACCCTGGAAGCAACATCGAAACAACAACATAAAATGTGTGATAAGACTATCTACGAGTCTTCAGTCTACAAGGGGGCCCCACCTACTAGTATTATATATCATTAGCATAGTTTAAATAATAGTCTTTAGCAATACCTTGTGGGCGAGATTCTTCGTTGCGATTTTAATCGTCAACAAATTGGCGACTCCATAGGGAAATTTGCTTCCAACATATTAAGAACTTAAAATGTATGGTTTCATGGATCAAGAACATCAGATCAAGAATGTATAACCATAATGATTATGCAACAGGGGGAAGTGAGCAAATTTAATGGAAAAATGACCGGGAATTTGGGAATAACTCATGAAAAATGTTAAGTATGAGGGAGTTTATCCCTGTATGCATAATCATTCAACCAGAATTTGTTCTTGACTTCAAGGATACAAATTTATGGACTTTCTCTTTTAACTCTCAAATGGATGAAAAATTTGGAAGCATAAGCGAGAGGTAACCAATTTCTTTGTAAGACAACAATGAAAGCAAATAACAAATCCAATTATGATTTCAGGGGGAACATCGTAAAAACTGTGTAAGATTGATTATTATTGACTAAAAATACCTTGCAGGAGTGTCATTGTGGCAGAATTGATCCAACATCTTATTCGTGAACAAAATTAAACTAAAAGATGAAAAGAAATAAAAGTCATGACAATAATGGAACTCCGAAATTTTAAAACAAAATAAATAAAATGATATAATTGCAAAAAAACAAGGAAAAATATTAAATAAAAGAAGAATTTAAACTACTGTAAGAGCACAAATAAAAAGCAGTGGTGGAAATGAAAACAAAACTAGACTACTAAAATACAGAAAATCCAAACAGCGTTAAAACTTTTCAAGTTGGTTCCACGTAGTGTTTTAAGTGAGAACTATTAGTACTGTAGGAAAACAATCGCTCCTGTAAATATTTTAGAATGTAAGAGTTTGTACCTAGGACAAAAGAGATCTTGAAAGGACCCAACCATAATTTTTGAAATTTTGAGTGTCTTCCCCTATCAGCATGAGCTTAATCCCACAACAGTCCCTTGTCATTGACTTTAAATTTGACAATTTTGACGCTCTTGTTGAAATACTTCTTAACAGTCTGCTGTCTCCTTTTTATATTATCCAAGGCAAAAATCCTTTGCTCCTCTAAATCTAGGAGTGCATTTATCCTTTGTGAAACATCAGAAGAATTTAATTATTCGATCTGTAGCATTAACCTTAAGGAAGAAAGTTCCATCTCAGTAGGCAAGATGGCTTATTGACCATAAACAAGCTGGAAAGGAGTGCAACCAGTGCTTACCTTAGTGGTAGTCCGATCTGCCCAAAGGGCGTAAATGAGGAGAGTGTGCCATTAATGAGGCTTATCTTCGATGAGACTTTTGATGATTCTCACCATATTCTTGTTGGTAGACTCAACCTACCCATTCCCTTGGGGATAATAAGATGATGAGGTGAACTATTTAACCCCCAACTTAGATAAAAATTGGGTCAGCTTAGCAGAAATGAAAGCGGGACCATTGTCTGTAATAATTTCCAATGGAAGACCAAATCTGGAAAAGATGTTATTTTCAAGGAAAGAGATAACTTGATCATCCGTCGAGTGTTTAAGTGGGACAACTTCAGCCCACTTCGTAAAATATTCTGTGGTTGTCAAAATAAAAAATTGTCCTGCTGAAGATGGAGGATTAATAGGACCAATAAAATCCAATCCCCACTTTGAAAAAGGAAATTCCTGGAGGACATGTTGTAATGGCATGGCTGAAAGGTGTTCTTTCCCAACAAATTTTTGGCAGTTGTCACAAGATCTCGAAAAAAAATAAGAGTCACGAAAGATTGAAGGCCAATAGTATCCTTTTCTAATAATCTTGAAAGTAATGGTTTTAGCAGAAAAATGACCTCCTACATGAATGACATAATTTGAAGAACCATGAGTTTCTTGCAACAGTTTCTTTGTGTCCTCACTGTTTACACAACGAAGCAACACACCATCAACAAATCTTCAAAACAAGAAGTATCCTATAATGATGTATCTTGCGGATTAAAGACAAAGTCTTCTCCTTTGATGAGTGTCTAAGTTGTTTGGACATCTTTGGTTTTGTAAGTAGTAAACTAAATTCTTATACTAGGAGTGTTCAGACACAGGAAGGATCTGATTATCAATGTAGAATAGTGTTGATAGGGAACTATCTTGTTCATCAATTTCTTCACTATTTTAAGCATGCTGAGCTAAGTGAAGGACTAAGTCACTTCCCTTGATAGTGGTAGAAGTCACGATATTTAAATCATGCTCTTGGATCTTGGCGAGCCAATGTGAAATATTCCCTGAAAGATAAGTCCGCGAGAGAAAAAACTTGACAGCAGGTAAAGGGACTTTTACCAACGTATTCTTACCTAAGATGAAGTGGTGAAACTTTTCAACAACTTTAACAAGAGTGAAAGCATGTTTCTCAATAAAATAATATTTAAATTCATCATTAGACAAACTTTGACTCATGTAAGCCACTGGTTTTTCATTACATTGGTCATCATTTTGCATGAGGATAGCAGAAACTGCTTCCCTGGTGGCATTAGTATATATCGTGAATTCCTTCTCAAAATCCGTCTTCACCAAAACCGGTGTAGAGGTGATTTCTTTCTTGATCCCTACAAAACAATTTTCGACATCATCTGTCCAAGAAAAAGAATGATCTTGCTTAATAAGATTATGAATTGGTTTGACCATCACAGCAAAATTTGGAACAAACCTACAAACGAAGTTAATAACACCCATAAAAGATTGAACCTCCTTCTTGGAAGTGGGAGTAGGAAAATTAAGGATAGCACCAATCCTTTCAGGATCAATGATTATTCCTGGATCAAAGACAATGTGTCCAAGGAGCTTGCCCTTGGTAATGCCGAAAATGGACTTAGAAGGATTTAGAGAGATGCCACAATTCATACATCACACGAGAACTCTTTTCATATGAACAAAATGATCTAATCAGTTTTTAGAGTACACAGTTAATTCATCAAGGTAGATCTGAATGATCTTTCTGATCAAATCGTCGAAAGCTATTTGCATAGCTCTTTGAAAAGTGGCACCTGCATTAGATAATCCAAAATGCATACGTTCATAAGAAAAGGTACCCCAATGAGTAATAAAGGTGGTTTTATATTTATCTTCTCTTTTTACCTTGATTTGAGTGTAACCGGAAAAACCGTCAAGTAAGGACATCATCTGTGACCTTGCAACTTGTTGCAAAATCATTTCCATGTTAGGGAGAGGAAAGTGATATTTTATACTAGCCCGATTTAATGCGCGAAATTCAATGCATAATATGATATGATCGGTTGCTTTCCGAACATGAACCAAATTGGAAACCCATTTAAAATATTTGACCGGAAAGATGATTCCATCTTTCAAGAGTTTTTCCAACTCCTTTCGAATAGTTGCTTCCAGTGCAGGGTTGATAGGTATTTTATTTTTCCTAACTAGTTTTCTGCCTTCCCTAATGGGAATGACATGATGTATAAGAGTGGGATCAAAACCACCAAGATCCTCATAAGACCAAGCAAAAACATCTTGAAATTCACCAGACATCTTGACAAACTTCATTTTCTCTTCATCAAAACATTGGGCACCTATTTTAACATTCTTTGGAGACTCAAGCATCCCAATCTTCAAGGAGATGGTTTAACCCACCTTCCTTTTCGACTCCTCTTCTTTATGTTTCTCTTTATTGCCTACATCACTCGATGAAAATGAACTCTCTAGAAGAGTTAAGCCCTTAGGACTCTTGTTATCTTCTATGGATATAATTTCCTTGGGCTTATAAGGTTCATTTTGAATGAAAGCACAGATTCTCTCATCGCTAGGGAAGACCTGCAAGGATTCTATATTTTCAGGGATATGTGGACGATATAGAGATTGAAAAGTACAATCAGGTCCATGTGGCAAAATTTGTCGATTAGGAGAGGCTGCAGAAACAACTAAGCGATCAACCATTGAGTTCAATTCCCTATTAACATGAGTAATTTTGAAAGATAATAGGTTCGAGATAAGTGCCCAAACAATTTGGGTGTATAGTTTCATCAAGTTGTTGCTAGGAGAGTAGATCTTATGTACAAGGTTCACAACAAGCTCAAAATCTCCAAAAAAATGTAAGATGACCACAACCTAGATTATAGGCTATTTCAATGCCTAATAATAAATCTTTGATTTTAGTGACATTGTTTGTACAAGCAAACTCCAACCTGTAAGAAAAGTTATGAATTTTCCCTACAGGAGAGTATAATATAATGCTAGCTCTGTTACCTTCATTAGAGCATGAACTATCAAAGTGCATGTTCCACATACCATCATCTAAATCAATTTGTTCCAAGGGAATGTTATCCTCCTCGTCAAATATGGAATAAACCCCTAGGTCCTCTTCGATATAGTTCACATTAGGTTGTGGGACACTCTCTATGTAAGGTGAAATCCTTCCCTCTCTAAGGACTATGATGTTTTTACCATTCCGAGGAATGGATAAGTGTGTCCCGTCGAGTGAGAGGTATCCACCCATCAACGATTACCAATCTCTTCCTAAGATGATTGAGTAATTTCTTACTAGCATATCAAATACCCGAATACTAAGGGTTGTCCTTATTTCAGGGTGTGCACACAAAACTAAGGTCACATCTTTAATCTCACCTATGGTTGTTTGTTGTAGACTATTATAAGAGAGAATGCTTCTGGAATTTTCATATGTACAAGACAAGCCTACCTCTTCCATAATAATCTTTGACATTACACTTGGGCCTGAACCACCATCAATGAGGCAACAATGGGCGATCTTATCCATAATTTTTACAGAAATGTAAAAATGGGTATTTTTTACAAGGTATATAAAGTTGTATACACCTACTTTATTTACAGATGAATCCTCTTCATTTACCTCTTCAGAGAGGTTTGCTACAATGGAATATGTTCCTTCCATGAATTGTTTTAGGAGCCTCTGTTGTTCAAGGACGACAACCATGTCTAGAAGGGTTGCATTTGCTTTGATGTTGGCTAACTGATTCAAAATATTGTATTTGGAAGAGGAGAGAAGGGAGGTAGTTTCTTGACTTTCATGAACCTTAGGAACTTGAATAGTAGCAGTTGGTGAAGATGAACTCAGGATAGAAGAATTGCGGGGAGGATCATATTTTCCTTTGGGAGCATAGGATTTGTTCCTAGTATTGATGATCATGACATCTTTTGGCTCTGCAAAATCTAGGACAATGATGGTAGTTTCCAATCTTTTACCAAAGATCTTATCTCTGGCACTCTTCTTTACCTCACATGTGGTTTCCTTGTGGTGTTCCTCAAAAAATTTATGCCAACTTCGAGGCATGATAACTTTAGGCTGACAATTATTTTCAATTGGATTTCTAAAGGGGGGTGCAAAAGAGGATGAAGCTCCAGGGGTGAGAGGGGAGACATTTCCCTTTCACTCATATGCTATCATATGATTATTCATATCTTGTAGTAGTTGTAAGAGGGCGGACATGCCCATCTTTTTAACTGATTCTCCCTGAGGAAGACCCGTTCTTTCGAGTTGTTCTTCATACTCCAAACATGTATACAGAGCATAACCTAGGTTATCAATGGATTTTTCCTCAAGCCTATGATGGTAGGGGGAAGTTAATGCATTATAATAATGCATGAAAGCGGCTTGGTTCTGAGGTCGAATGAGTTCGGGGATTTGATTGTATAACTCAGTGAAGCGAAAGTTGAAGGAATTGATGGTCTCACCATATTTATAGGTGATGTTATTGTACTCCCGTAACTACTGAGTTGGGATTTTAGATTGCTCATAGGTGGATTTGAACCAATATACTAACTCCTCCCAAGTAGATGAAATATTAGGAGGAAGGTCAAAGAAATCAATCGCAACCTTTCCTTCCAAGGAATTGACAAATAAGTGCATGCAAGTATTGTTTTCATTGGCTCCTATGTTGTGATAGACATTAGAAAATGCCACCAGGTGTTCATTTGTAGCGACAGTGTTATTTCCTGAAAACCTAGGAATATACTATTTGAATTTAGGAAATGGACGAGTAGCAAGTGCTAGGTTAAGAGGAGAGGATACATGCCATGATGTGGTTGTAGCATCTTCTTCAAATTGAAAAAGACCATACTTTTTAATGACTTTGGTGGGGTTTGTGGTATATTGGACATGGACATGGTGGCTATATAAGCTACCAATCACTGACAAAGATGAATACTGAGAAGAGGAAGAACTTTCAGTGTCACCAGAGCCACCACTGGATGCCATCTTGTGGATGATAGGTAAGGGAGAGAAAGAAGAACTGGATGAATCAGACAAGGTTATCCTTGGAGAACTTTATTGGGTTGATAACACAACGTTCCGTCTTCCCATTTCAGCAATAGGATTAATTTTAGGTGATAAGCCTCTTATTCTCCTAGAAACACGAGGGTCTAAGGACATGAAAAGAAGGTCAAAGCTAAAGGAACAAGAAGGTTATTGCTGATTTATAGGATGTCTATGTCTAGCTTCCCAACGTTCTTGGGTGAGATCGG
>CBVK0100247919.1:0-14516 GCA_900067695.1 Picea abies
AGTTATCCCTAGATATCGGGGATAACAGGACACATGGGCGAGATCGGAAGCCCATCGACATTTCAGCCATCGAGACCCACATAGGTAAGGGTTTTGGTTTTGCAGTTGACGAAAACCCGAGGGTCAATCTGAACTATCCATCCCCTTGGGATGCATGTCCAAAATCAGAAGAGAGTTGGGGATCGGCATTTCGTGTGTTCTAGAGACGAGGAGAACTTGCATTTCAGAATCACGAAGTATGATTTTCTGAAAAACCGAGAGCACTGTGTGGGACACAACTGACATCATCTCGTCAAATGAGGCATCGGGAATTTGAAGTCGCAGAGACCCCGGGAGAAAATCAGGTCCATTCATCTCTAGAGAACGCGTGGCGACAATCGAGGCTATCAAGGAAAATCCCGACAGGGAAGCCAAATTGGCATATCGGGATTCGGCATTTCGCGAATCCTAAAGACAAGGCAACCGGAGCACTTGAAATAGCGAATCGTGAAATAGTGAGGAGCATCGAGGACCGTCCATCCTTGAGGATGCGTGGTCGAGATCAAAGTCTTCAAGAAATTCCCCGAAAGAAAAAGTCAATTGTCGGGAAATCAAGAGTCGTGAAATCGGGAATCCCATGGACAAGAGGCCCAATACATATTGACACTCGAAACCCTGAATCCCGATAAGAGATAGGATTGTGGTCATATAATGTAGGGTCGTGTGGACTGGGAGCATAGACACAAGGGGTTGAAGCAAAAAGGAAGCGCATCGGGATATCGGAGATCGGGGATTCGAGGAAGCAAGTTTTAGTGACATCGGGGATTGGAAAACCCTGAAACCTGATTGTTATTTTCTATTGAGAATGGAGAAGTGATCAAGCCTAAGGGATGTAATGAGCAAGACTGACCTGTGGGTCAAACATTAATAAGGATTTCATGGGAGAATCAAAGGAACCACTCCGACTCGAGGGTAATTTAGAATGATCCTTAAGACTGGGAGGTTAGGTGCGGGACCTGCTGAGGTAGGTGCCTGGGTCGGACGCCAGCAACTGGTATCAAAGCTTAGAAAATCTTTTTTGTTTTCTATAGCAGGAAGAAGGAAGATTCACCATGCGACTGAGAAAGAGAGATAGACAATCACTCGATCTAGAGGATGAAAGGGAGACGTCCATAGGAAGGGGTAGATAGGTGCAGAACACAGAAGTAGAAAGAGATCTCCATAACATACGCGCGTAGTGGACAAACTACCTCATTCATTTCCACCTATCAGAAGTGTGAGTCACCATATTGATCTCATAACTGGAGCTAGTTTTCCAAACAAAGCCGCGTACAGATTGACGTCATAGGAGAATGAAGAGGTTAAAAGGCAGGTCTAGAATTTGTTGGACAAGGGTTTGGTCAGGGAAAGATTGAATCTGTGTGTTGTTCCGATAGTGCTCAATCCGAAGAAAGACAGAGGCTGGAGGATGTGCACTGATTCAAGAGCCATTAAAAAGATAACCATTAGGTATAGATTTCCATTGCCAAGGATAGATGGCCTGATGGATTTCTTGAGTGGAGCAAAGTATTTTTCAAAGATTGATTTGAAAAGAAGATATCACCAGATTCACATGAGAGAGGGTGATGAGTGGAAGACAACATTCAAAACAAATGAAGGGTTGTATGCATGGCTTGTTATGCCATTTGTCTTAACAAATGTGCCAAGTACCTTCATGAGGTTGATGAATGAAGTCCTGAAGGATTTCATTGGAAAATTTGTTATCGTATATCTGGATGATATACTGATTTTCAGTAAAACAGAGGTTGAACATTTGAAGCATTTGGCCATTGTGATGAAGAGATTACATCAAGAGAAGCTACTGATAAACATGAAGAAGTCCTCATTCATGAAGACAGAGCTCATTTACTTGGGATTTTTTATTTCTGCAGATGAGTTGAGGATGGATCCAGATAAGGTGGAGTTAATAAAAAATTGGCCATCACCGAGGAACATATTTGAGGTGAGAAGTTTTCACGGATTGGCTATTTTCTACCAAAAGTTCATTAGGAATTTTAGTGGAATCAGCGCAGCAATGATGGATACAGTGAAGAAAAGACATAAATATTTTCACTAGACAGAAGAAGCCGAAAAGAGTTTCAATTTGTTGAAGAGGAAGATCACGGAACAACCTGTTCTGGTGTTACTGGATTTTCGAAAAACATTTCAAGTGAAATGCGATGCAAGTGGTTTTGAAATCGGGGTGGTCTTGAGTCAGGAAGACAGGTCGATAGTGTACTTCAGCGAGAAGCTGAATGAAGCAAAAGTGAAATACTCCACTTATGATAAGGAGTTTTATGCTATTATATAGGCATTAAAAAAATGGAGGCATTATTTGATCCCGAAAGAGTTTGTTTTATATAGTGAAAATCATGCACTACAGTTTGTGACTCAATAGGAAAAGTTGAATCAAAGACATGTGAAATGGGTTGAATATATGCAGAATTTCACTTTTGTGATTAAACATATTTGTGGTATCGCTAACAAAGTTGTTGACGCTTTGTGCAAGAAGTGGTTGCTGTTGCAGTAGTTCAAAGTCAAAACATTGTGTTTTGATGATCTCAGGGACATGTACGTAGATTACCTAGACTTTAAGGAAGCATATGAAGCAGCTGAGAATCCAGCTCTCAGCGATAGTAGCAAATGGGCCGAATACATGATCCAGGAAGGATTGATGTTTAAGGGCAATCAACTATGTATTCCGAATTGCTCCATGAAGGAGAATCTACTTAAGGAGAAACACATTGGAGGATTGGCCGGACACTTCGGTCATGAAAAACCATTCGCAAAGCTAAGAGAATCATACTTTTGGCTAGGGATGTGATTAGAGGTCAAGAGATTTGTAGACAGATGCAGAATTTGCCAGCATTCGAAGGGAAGGAAGCAGAATGTAGGTTTTTATCAACCATTACACATACCTGAGAAGCCGTGGGATGAAATTAGCATGGATTTCATATTGGGGTTGCCAAGGATGAAAAGAGGATTTGATTCAATCTTTGTGGTGGTGGATAGATTTTCCAAGATGGCACACTTTATCCCATGTCAAAAAACCAGTGATGTGACTCACATCGCGAACCTATTTTTCAAAGAAGTCATTCGACTTCACGGCTTGCCAAGGAGCATAGTTTCGGACAGAGATACGAAGTTCATAGGGAATTTTTGGAGAACCTTATGGAAGAAGCTAGGAACTAACTTGTTATTTAGTTTGGCTTATCATCCTCAGACGGATGGACAGACAGAAGTGGTAAACAAAAGTCTAGGAGATTTGCTAAGAAGCTTGGTGACAGAGCACCACAGCAGTTGGGACAATATATTACCGCAGGCAGAGTTTGCGTATAACGAATCAGTGAATAGAAGTAGAGGATAGAGTCCATTTCAGATTGTTTATGGCATACAACCGAGGGGAATTTATGAATTGAGGAATTCAGAACAGAATGCAACTAGGAGCGCTAGTGCAGAAGATTTCGCAGAAGCGATGAAGGAACTTCACAGCTGAGTGAAGGAGCGGTTGCAGAATTCAAGTCAGGAGTATAAGCGGAGAGTAGATCAACACAGAAGACAACTTCAATTCGAAGTTGGTGACTTTATTTTGGCACATCTGAGAAAGGAAAGGTTCCCAAGAGGGACATATAATAAATTGAAGATGAAGAAGATTGGACCATGTAGGGTCTTGAAGAAAATTGGAGAAAATGCTTATGAGATTGAATTACTCGATGGGATCGGAATTTCTACGATATTCAATGTCTTAGATTTATATCCATACAAAGTTGAGGAAGTAGGAACAAATGATGAACAGTCAGAGGTTCAGTGGCGAAAGCAGATGCTAGTTGCAGACAAGCCACATATGGAGTGGATACTGGATAAACAAGTGGGTAAGAAGACTAGAAGAAAGTAGTACTTTGAATATTTGGTCAAGTGGAAGGACCATCCAGTTGAAGATGCCAGATGGGAGAACAAAGTAGAGATACATAGGCATGGACAAACCATGCAGGAGCTCATGGACAGGAACCCATGAAATTTTTCAAGTGAGGGAGTATGATGCAGGAGCATCTCCCACATCAAGCAAGCCAGCGTGGAAGACGATGGACAGCTGGAAAGCACCAGCACAAAATTTTTTGAAATTCCCTTGGAATGATGCGCCATCTTAAATGAAGTCATTTAAGAAGAGACGCACTTGTGTAATGTAATCGGACCTTGAGCCTTTAGCTCTCGTCCTTAGTAGGTAGGAGGCATTTAAAGTAGTTAATGCAGGTAGATAGAATTTAATATTAGATTAGACAGTTTTAGAAAGAAAGAGGGAAATGGGATATAGACACCCTCATTGTGTATTGTAACAAGAGCATGACTACAGAGGAAGAGGAGAAGCAGAGAGCTGTGTAGCAAACTCCATGTACAAAAGTTCTGAATTTATATAAAGAAAGTTGTGATTCAGACTCATGGTGTTTACTTATTCTCTATGTATGCATCTTTGAATGTTACGTTCATGAATGGTTTATTCTTTCTGTCATGCAATTGTTTTATTCTATGTATGAATGATTTTTGTTGAGTGCTTGAAATCTAAGAGAGGAAGAGTAAGAGGAATGAGTTTCAATTGTTTCTCTGTCTGAGCAAGAGATTCCTGCAAGGAGTGCAGTTGAAGTCATCCGCAAGGAGTGCCTTGACAAAGAGCTCAGGTAGTTTAACTCTTGTTCTCATTCACCCAGAGTGCATTTGGGCACAGTAGCTGTGCAAGGAGTCTGCAAGGCAAGTGAGGTCTCGGGGTTGCGAACCTGAGCAAAATATCGAAAGACTATTCCTGCAGGTGTGCGCAGATTCGAAGGGTTATCATATATTTGAAAGTATCTGAAGGTTGCTGCAAGGAGTGCATGCAAGGACCCTCTTTGAGGCTCGAAGTTGTGAGAATCTCTAGAGGAGTAATTCCTTTGAAAACATAGAGGGGCATCGAAATTTTGTAGTGCAAGTGGACAAGCCCAGGGAGGAGTTCTTGGTTTTCCTTCATAGAAATCATCAAAGGGAAGAAATTGACGGTCAGGAATCTATGGGGAGGATTAGTGAAACCCTGCTAGCCGTCAGATATGCCAGAGAAGCAAGGAGGTTACAGTTGCATACGGAGTTCAAGCTCAGGAGATTGTGGACGGCTGGATCTGCACATAGATACCCGTTAGTCGTTGGATTGACCAGGGGTTGCATGAAGGTTAAGCTTTGTGGATGGGAGGAGGAAATTTTCGACGAGAGGCGTGGTGCTTGGGATTTCAGCATTTGTGAAATCGGGAATCATGAGGACGAGTGATCAGGAATTTTCATCATGAAATTACCAGAATCAATCTGATCCATCCATCAGTTGGGACACATGGGTGAGATCGGAAGCCCATCAACATTTCGGCCATGGGGACCCACATAGGTAAGGGTTTTGGTTTTGCAGTTGGAAGAAAACTGAGGGTCAATATGAACCGTCTATCCCCTTGGATGCTTGTTATAAATTAGAAGAGAGTTGGGGATCGACATTTCATGAGTTCTGGAGATGAGGAGAACTTGCATTTCAGAATTGCGAAGTCTAATTTTTCGAAAAACTGAGAGCTCTGTGTGGGACCCAGCTGACATCATCTTGTCAAATGAGGCATTGGGAATTTGAAGTCGCAGAGACCCTGAGAGAAAATCAAGGTCGTTCATATCTAGAGGACACGTGGCAACAATCGAGGCAATCGAGGAAAATCTTGACAGGGAAGCCAAATCGGCATATCAAGATTCGGCGTTTGGCGAATCCTGAAGACAAGGCAACCAGAGCATTTGAAATTGTGAATCACAAAATAGTGAGGAGTAGCGAGGACCATCCATCCTTGAGGATGCATGGTTGAGATCAAAGTCTTCGGGAAATTCCCCGAAAGAAAAATACAATTGTCGAGAAATCGAGAGTCGAGAAATCGGGAATCCCGTGGACAAGAGGCCCAATACATATTGACACTCGAAACCCTGAATCCCAATAAGAGATAGGATTGTGCTCATATAAGGCAGGGTCGTGTGGACTAGGAGCATAGCCAGGAGGGGCTGAAGAAAAAAGGAAGCGCATCGGGATATCGGAGATCGAGGATTCGAGGAAGCAAGTGTTGGTGACATCTAGGATTGGAAAACCCCGAAACCCGATTGTTATTTTCTATTGAGAATGGAGAAGTGCTCAAACCTAAGGGGTGTAACGAGCAGGACCGACCTATGGGTCAAATCTTAATAAGGATTTCAGGGGAGAATCAAAGGAGCCACTCCAGCTCGAGGGTAATTTAGAACGATCCTTAAGACTACGAGGTCAGGTGCGGGACCTGCTGAGGTAGGTGCCTGGGTGGGATTCCATCAATATGACTCAAGAGAAGGCTTCTCGGGTGACTGAAGAGACCAAGTGAATGGGTCAGTCCGCCATGGGTATAGCCCAAAAGGGAAAGGAGCAAACTGGCTCTTTCTTCCAACAAGTGAGGATGATCATGTCATGCTAAGCCTTTATGTTGTTAAGGCAGATTGTAATAAGTCTCCATTTTTGTCGATAAAAATATTTGATGCATTGTTTGATATCAATGACAAGCAGATGAATCAGAATCTAAGACTTGGAATATTTGAGGCTCTGGATGTTTGAAATTATGAATTTTCTGCATCTTTCTATGAGATAATGACTTCTACATACCTTTACCATTACCCACACCTTTTCAAAGATTGAATTACAGTCCCCAATGTATTTCAAAAATGGCAAAAGTTTGCATATGAATTATCAACAATTCATTACCTTGCTGGAGTGAGTGTACACAACCTCATGTTAGCTTGGATTAAATATTTCTTCGCTCCTCCATATTCTATGGCCGAGGATAATCGAACTCGCCTTCAACCAATTGGAATATGGACTTCCAATCAGATTTAACCGATAGGTAATGAACTTATCAATATGTGACCAAATCTTACTTCTGTGTTCGTTAAGAATTGATTTCAATGGTCTTGGTTCCAATACAACAAAAGATTCACCTTGGAAGATTCACCAAGAAGTATGAAATTCTCAGTGACTGAAATTAGTCATCTACAGGTGATAATACAATGTAGCCATCTCATCAAGAGAAGAAGGAATTCCCTTCTCAAGTCTCTTCAACGATTTCAACACAAATTGAAGATCGAAACTCATTTAGAATGCAACCACATTTCTTTTTCCCTACCAAAGGAACTGTGACCTCTATCTATACACATGGGATTCTTCCATGGCACATACCTTTAAGTGCATTCTCTCCAGGATTAAAAAAATCCTCTCTCCTTATCTTGATCCAATCTTCGATGTTTGGAATTGAAACTTCAAGCGCTTTACTAAAATTTCTGAAGATTGCATTCATTTCTAGCAATCGCTGATACACATAGATTTATTACCCACTCAGAGATCCATTAGATCATCATTATCTCATAAAATTAGTCACTAGTAGATTAATATAGAGAAAATTGCACACCCAGATTGTAGATTGAACACAATCTTTCATTAACTCTCATTAACTGTAACTTCTGTACATGGTTTCCAATAAAGAGAATTTGTACATGATTTCCAATAAAGAGAATTTTTACCTTTATGCTGGCCCGATTTGACAATTTTGGGCATTCTTTTCTAGCCCGTGGACTTACCTCTATACCTGTAGGCTTACATTATAAATCATAGGAATAAAAACACTAATCAATTTAGATCCTAATGAAACTCATTGAGATCTATAACCTATCCCTAAAATCTCTCTAAAGACCCTAGAAATCTGTTATAGATCTGTAACCTATCCCTAAAATCTCTCTAAAGACCCTAGAAATCTGTTATAGGCAAATTCGATTACGTAATTAGCATTGTAATTCAAATCAACCCTATCTCATACAATTCTTCTAGAATTTATTAAAACATAGAAAATTACAATAAATTTAATTTAGGAACCTACTCCTTTAGTAATTCCAAAGACCCTATCAACCAAGTTGATTTTGAGAAAATATGATGCTCATACAATTCTTAGTAATTCCAAAGACCCTATCAACCAAGTTGATTTTGAGAAAATATGATGCTCATACAATTCTTACTAATTCCAAAGACCCTATTAACCAAGTTGATTTTGAGAAAATATAATACTCATACAATTCTTAGTAATTCCAAAGACCCTATCCACCAAGTTGATTTAGTAATTCCAAAGACACTATCAACCAAGTTGATTTTGAGAAAATATGATGCTCACACAATTCTTAGTAATTCCAAAGACCCTATCAACCAGTTGATTTAGTAATTCCAAAGACCCTATCAACCAAGTTGATTTTGAGAAAATATGATGCTCATACAATTCTTCTAGAATTTAATAAAACATAGAAAATTACAATGAATTTAATTTAGGAACCTACTCCTTTTGTAATTCCAAAGACCCTATCAACCAAGTTGATTTTGAGAAAATATGCTCCTACATCAGATTCCCAAGGTAGAAAAATTCCATGAACTCATGTTCATATTTTTTCAATATGCTCACTCTACCTATTCTACCTGTATCCCAAACTTTACCTGTATCCCAAACTTTATGTTGTTGTTGTCCATTTTCTTTGTTGATTAAATCTTTTTTAGTCAACTATACCTGTATCCCAAACTTTATGTTGTTGTTGTCCATTTTCTTTGTTGATGAAATCTTTTTCAGTCAACTAGTCAACTACACTTTGTTACTAATTTTCTTCTTCCTTTCATTGTACCACTTCTTAGGCATCATCTTCATCAGCACTCATAACTCATCAATTTCAATGTCTAGTTGTGTCCTTTGTTGAAACTAGTTGTTGCCACTATTCATTTGCAACTGCATTTCTTCTTGTACAAGAGTTTGAAAACCCTTATTCCATTCTACTTCATCAGACATCTTCCAAAAGATGTTTAAGGCACTTAAATTCCCTTTCCATGGCTTCTCCATGACAGACTATCTTTCATCTTCATAACTCTTGCTTCTATTTGCATTTTCACATAAAATAAATTCATTACAGCAAACACTCTGCCCATTTTCAGTCATAATAATGATTGATCATACACTTTTCTTGTCTTCACTGCTATTTTCTATGAATGTATAGTTTTTTATCCCTTCATGTGCATTAATTTCCCTTTGAACTTCTACTTCTAATATCCCTTCATGTGCGTTAATTTCCCTTTGAAAATGTAGTGTTATAACTTCTACAAATCTATATAACTTAGGTAAGATATGTGATCCCTGGGTTAGAATAGCTTGGAAACGCTTTATATAATATAGCACACCTCTTACAGTGGAAGCATCCTCACTCCAATGTTTCTTATAACACAAGTTACAACCACATGAATTGAATATCAAGATGCAAAATGAAATAATTTGGAAAAATCCTAAGTTAACAGGATTGGGATACATATACACCAGCATTTTGAAAATCTAGTGTCCAAATACAACAGGAAAATGGCGAATACAAAAGATATAAAAATAATTTTTATAATTTAAAAAAATAATAATACTTTATAATTTTATAATGGACATATTTTGATCCTTGACAAATTTGTAGACACATTGTAGATTATGTACAAAATTATTTGGAATTTCTACCAGATGCCAAAATTGGCAAACATAAAGTTCGAAGTCTTCATGTTTCAAAAAATTTCAATGTAAGAAAAAATTGGATAAGTGAGAGTATTAATGTGGAACAAAATCCCAACATAATGATAGGTTGCTTCCATCAATGCCCCCTACAATATTTTAAGAAAAAAATTAGGGGAGGTTTCAAATGCGACAAATTTTGGCTTTCCCTTGATTTTAAAAACTCCTCTAGTACAATCCATATTGATTATCTATGATTCCTTTGTAAAGGGTTAGAAAAAAATTACAGATTTGGGCGACATTGTTGGTCTGGGGTCTTCTCTGTCGCTTGAGTTAGGGCCTCCTATGTCACTCCTTTGTCTCACTGTTGGTCCTATGTCACTCTTTGTCTCACCATGTCTCATGTTTTCTCTCTTGCATTCGGGGTTGGGTTCGGATGGTTAGAATGATTCAATGTTGGGGTCTTGCTCCTATCGGGAGGGTTTTATTTCTCATTTTCTTTAGTTTTATAATTTGATGAAGGTTTTCAATTTTTGCGGGTTTTATAAAATATGTATTATTAAAACTCCATATAATATAACAAATATATTATACAACTTATATTATATAATATAAATTATACTATATAACAAATATATAATACGGTTTATAATAAAGTTTTATATATAATACAATTTACATTAAAGTTTTATATATAATGCAATTTAAATTAAGGTTATTGGGGTTATAGCGTTTATGGGTAAAGGGATAGGTGTTATAGATATAATTGGTTAGGATAATATTGTTTTGTAGGTTGGTGAGTTGATAATGATACAAATGGTCATAGTAATATAATGTAAAGTGGTAACAATGATTAGGGATGCCATCATCGACAATGATGATGAAAATTACGACTACAACGATGATGATGACAATGATGATGAAAATGACATTAATGATGATGATGACACTGACAATGAAAATGATCATGCCAATGATGAAAAATATGACAATGATCACGATGATGATAGTGAAAATGCAGGAATAAAATGATGATGGCATTGACGATCTTGATGATGACAATGACAATGGTGATGACGGTGACAATGACAATGAAAATGACATTAATGATGATTATTACAATGTCGATGACAATATTGATCACTATTACAATGATGATGGTGATGATGACAATGGAATACAATGATGAATATGGAACTGTTGACGATCATGATGATGATGACAATGACAATGATGATGATCACGATGAAAATGAAGATGACGATGACAATGATAATGACGATGATCACGATGATGATAATTACAATGGAAAAAAAGGATGATGGAATTGACGATCATGATGATGAAAATGACAATGACAATATTGATCACGATAACAATGAAAATGCCACATCAATAATTAACATTCAATAAACTCCAAAAACAATATCATTAAGTGAGTAATAGGAATACCTTAATGAGCTCATCTTGGTTTAGAGAATAATTTATTCTCTACTAAATAGGGCCAACCACGTGAAGGTGGAGGATCATTTCTCCCCTACCCCGGCATCACTCTCAATTCCCTATACCAAATAATGCATATTAATTTAAACAAAAATTGCACAACTAATAATTTATAATATAAATAAATTTGGTCCTAAAAATATTTACAATCACTTATTTAATTTATGTTTTTTAGTTTTCATAAAAGTATTTAGTAAATAATCATATGTACATTTGTATTCATCCCCTTTAGCTTTTGGACACTCTTCTGGCTGTGCTCCATGACTATGTGTCATCTCCACCATTGTACTACTAGTAGTATGATGTACTAGTGGACATTGTTACAATGCATGGGAATCCACTAAAAAAATAGAAATCATTAGAAGGACATGGTTATAAGTTATTATTATTCATATATGTAGTGTTTCATTAATAAAAATATCATGACTATGGTTTATACTTGGAGGAGCAGTCGACATGACCAATGGCATCGATTGATGTTGTAGGGTTAATGGTGATGGCGATGATGATCATGAAGATGATGATGACAATGACCATGATGATGACCATGATGAAAATGATGATGATTATGACAATGGAGGACTATGATAATGAAAATCATGATGATGATGACAATGATAATGATGCAATGATGCTAACAATGAGGATGACAAAGATAATGACAATGGAAGATGATAATGATGGAAATGATTATGATGACAATGATGATGATGATGATGATGATGTTAATGCCTATGATGACGATGGAAAATGACTATGATGATCAAGACAACCACAATGATGATGACGATGATGATAATGATGACAAATGTTGATTATGGCAATGACAATGAAAACAACGACAATGATTATGGTGATGACGATGACAATGATATCATCGATCTTCTTGTAAATCCAACTCTACATCTGTATTATCAGGTTCAAAATTGATGTTGAAAGGATTGGCCAGATCAACATCATCATCAATGTGATTTTTGATCATAATATCACCGAGAACATAATTTTCATCTACATCTAGCTGAACTTCTTTGACTTCTTCACCTAACATTACATCTACCTCATGCTCCACTACAAATTCTTCTTCTTCAATATCATCTTCTTCTGGTACATTATACTTTATAGGCCTTCTTCTTGGAACAAATCTAACAACATATGACCAACATGATTTACCTAGAACCTATGAATAAAAGACATGCACGCATTTTCTTGCAAGAACATAAGTTTTTATACCAATCTCAATTGTCCTTGTATTAACCATGGTAAATCCATTGGAATTCTCAATAATAGTTCGTTTGGGATCATGTTCATTCATATTTAACCTATACTATTTGACATCATATAGAACTAACTTGAAACAATTAAAGTGACACTCAATTATATCATTCAAATACACATAGTGTCTATTTTCATATATTGTGGGATGTCTGTCACTTCTAGAGGAAACATTAATGACCTAAAAGACTGCAGTTATCCCATTATCAAAGTTTTATTCTTGTCATCCAACTTTTTGATGTGAAATTTATAGCCATTGCACCACATATCCTTGTAGTCTTTCAACTGCAATATGCCTGAGACATAAAAAAAAAATGCATTGTCAAGGAATAAACATATTTAGACTTAGTAAAAAATTATAAGAAACACCATGAACCAGATTAATATAATGGTAAATAATTGAAACATGATGTGGGTGAATTATATATATTCTTTCATGTTTATCTTTTAAACCATGTGCTAAATCGATTTCCCTCTGTGTAAGATTGTTATATTGATTATGATGAGCTTTTTTAAGCAATGTACCCACCCCTTCCCATGATAACCTACCATTACATTGTATATTAAATTGATCTATCCATAACTTCATCCAATCAATATTGTTTGCAATGAATAAATGTAGTGCATATCACTCTCGACCAACTGTATGAAAAAATAATAAAATTTACTAACAATAATAAAGATTAATAATTGATGGAAGAATAAAATTTAATTACAAGTATAATATAGATAAAAATTAATAATGAAAATTATTACAGATCTCAGCTACCATCTAATAATTACCTTCACTTTCCTCATTCTACCTTTATCAACCAAGAACGCCCCTTCAAATTTGTTGATGGAGTTGACATAAAACATGTGAGGCACCTTCATTCTTGTTGCTAATTTAGGAAGATACTAACTAATATACACCAAGGATTGATATACTATATATCCCTCCACCATAGAACCCTCAAGACATTCTCTTTGTCTAATGAAAGCCTTCAATGACTTCAAGTGCCTCTCCACCATCTACATTGACCTTGTGTGTACAGATCCACACATTTCAATCGCCTCAACTTGGTGTATGAGGTAGTGTTCTTGATAATTGAAAATTATTGGAGGTAGATACTTTTGCATTTCACACATTAGTAGAGGAATTTCTCTCCTCCAATATTTTATATATTATTTATGGATTTCTTTAGATGACAACCACCTACACATGATTATACAAGAAAATTATTTGTTTCAACAACAAAGTATATATACATTAATTCAAGTATAACAATACATGACGACAAGTTTTGCAACAAACATTTTTATTACCTCATGTATTTTCCAAGATCATATATAACTTATTTTGCGTTGTTGTCAAAGTTGTCAAGGAGACATAGAGGTAGAACATATTGTAATTAGAAAAAAATGAATCATTATTTTTTTGAAAAGAAAAAAAAATTACTAAAAAGAAGTATTACCAAAATGGAAATCTACCAAAATAATTACCTTAATGAAGGAATGCCAGTCATGAGTTTTTACCCCACCAAAGTCACCTTTCTTCATTAATATATTCTTTATGTTTGAAGAGAATCTTGTGGGAAATTTAATTTTCCAAATCCCCTCTTTTAATATATTTCTTTCCTTCTCTGTAAATAACCATGGAAGATGATTTCGGTCTCCAACATTTCTATATGAAACAATCAAATCAATCATAGCATGATTGGTTTCCTGAATGTCACTACAAATTTTGACAATTTTTTCTTTCTCATTACTTCCATCTAAGATTCTCCACAGTGTTTCAGTTGCATTCTTCTCGATATGCATTCTACCAAACAAATGAGCTATTTGTAGGTTCTCATAGTAGGACAACCTACTGAATTATACAGGGTGATTTTTCATTTCTTGTGGAAGTTTCCCAACAATGCCTTGACGACCTTTATTGTTAAGAACCAAAAAAATATAGCATAAAAAACCTCAGGAAAAGTACTCAATGCCTTGAAAAAGAGATAATTTCAGAAAATAAGCCTCTTCAAGGGGGCAACCTCCTTTTACCCCACTTAAATGTTCAAGTACAAGATGATTCAAAATGAAAATGTTTCCTTGGTAGATATAGGAGACTAGGAGGTATAATTACAACTAATGGACTAAAGCCGACATAAATAAAATAACATTACTAAT
>CBVK0100247920.1:0-15410 GCA_900067695.1 Picea abies
GTTGGGTGGTGCTAGGGCAGGTTGGAGCCTGCAAAGGAGGTTGTAGCCTCCTTCCAGTTGAAGTTGGTAAACCAAGGTTTTGCAGCATATTTTCAATTATCGCTGAAGAAACTAGGGAGTTGGTGCTTCCCTCCAATCGATGTTGGTAAAATTTAGGGGGTTGCAACCTCCTTCTAGTTGCTGCTAATAAAATAAGGAATTGGTGTTTCCTTTGAGTTGGAGTTCATAAATTAAATGTAGTCTTTATTGAAAATAAGAACATTTGTGAAGTTGGTTTTTCCACATTTAAATTATGTGTATTGTACCTTTTTGTTAATCATTTTTTCTGAATTGATAAAATTCATAATTAAGTGGTTTTAAATTGTTGAAAAAGGATAATATTGATTCACACTTGGATGAAACCTTAATCCAACAAGCAAGTGGTGTGAACATTGGGCATGAACATCATCGTGAAGCAACGTCGTTATTCGCGAAGGAAAGTAACAAGTATAGGTATTGAAGTAATGAGATTTGGGCCAGAGATGGGTAGACCATCAACAAACCATCAATTTATCAAACCACACACTGGAGAAGAGGTGTTAAAGCCAACAAAGAAGCACCAACCAAGCATGATTTCAAGGCGAATTTTTTATCAAAGTAAGTCTAAATTCTTCTTTCAAGCCATGTTTGTAATAGTATATTTGAATATAAAATTAATTTTGAAGGAAACAAACTTTGAAGAGAATTTGAATTAAACATGTATCTTCAATTTGAATGGAGAAATTTAATCAAGCTAGATAAATACCCTTGGCAGCTAATCATGTGGATGGTACTATAGTAGCATCTAAAAATTGGAGCAATTAATTGCACTGGATAGATACCCTTGACACTTATCCATGTTGATGGTACTGTAATAACATCCAAATGTGCAAATGTTGTAGCAGGAGTAGAATTGGTCATATCGTCATCTTAAAGAACTTAAGGTTGTCGATATTTCTTGTTTCGCACATAAAGTGAGAGTTATTGAAGATGCATGAAGCCAATTTCTTTGTTTCGCACATAAAGTGAGAGTTATTAAAGATGCATGAAGCCAAGGTGTCATATAGCTATGGTTACTTAGAAAAACCCAATGATTAAGGTAATATATCTTGAATAGAGAATAGACCAACTATGGAAGGAAGATATCTGAACTCAAATAGCAGAGCAACCATCTTCAAAAACAAATTCGTAGACCATGGAAAATAGCAGCCACAACTTGTTCAATGGATTGAAATCTTTCTTTAATGCAATTTGAGTTTCATGAATACTTCATGTCAAAACCATTCTAATACTTGGTTAGGGTTTTGTCTTCAAAAATTGCATGTCCAATAGAAATCGATGCAAAACTATTACTACACTAATCATAAACTATTACATGTCTAATAGAAATAATTGCAAAACTATTACTACAATCATAAATTATGTAAATTATTTTATTTATAATATTTTATAAAAAAAAATGTACAAACATAACTACGAACCACTTTTTTTTTTTAAACAAAGTGAAATTAATAATATAATAAAAGAAAGGATTAATAGAGACAATAAAATTTATTTAAAAATATCAAACTAATAAGAATTCAAGCTGATTTGACTTTATAGAGAAAAGTATAACCTCTAGGAGGCCGGGAATAGTAATTGAACTGTCACCACTAAATTCTCGACAATGCCGAATGGCACCTTCTTTGCGGCTAACTCTGGTGTAAAGATCGGCGCACTGTCAACCAACTCAACATTTAATATCCTTATCCAAAACCAAATCACGTGCCTTCTCATTAAAAAACATCTGGACATAAATTTATCCCATTTTTCACTGAAGAATCCGATAATTGTGCATTCAATTCCGCCGTCAACATTGCCAAAAATAGACCTGTTTCTTCAATTTTCATTAACTCCATGACCATGCCCCTGCATCTATCTCACCCTGCCACTGGTAGATAGTCATATGTTATTTTCCAACATTCATTCCAACAATACTATATATAACTCACATAAAATAGCAATATGATTACAAAATGAGATTCCTGTGATGGATGCCATCTGTAATAATAAGAAAAGTACAGATCACCAAACTTGAGTATTGGATAATAAATACTCATAACCAGACTTTTTAATTTAAGTGCAGGTGTGACTAGCTATAAAAACCTCTCATTTACAGATCTTTAATGATGATTATTTCTGTGTTTTGACATTTGTCTGATGACTTCCCATAAGCTCATGGCCACTCCAGAGCTTCCCTGCGATATTTTATTGGCCTCCCAAATTTGTGTCGCATGGAAAAATCAAACTAGCTTCAAACCTATATATGATGATAATTGTTAATGCATGCTAGGATTAAAACCAGATTTTAAGGGAAAATTGAGAATTATTTGGATGGATTTACTTTTTAATTTGTGAATAGTTATAAAACTTTCATTTATAGATATGGTGAATTGAGATTTGTGTGATATATTTTTATAGTTTGAAAAGCATTAAGAAAAGTGTTATAAAATCAACATAGCTTTGATGATTTAGAGGTCAGGAAGGTCGGTATTGTGACAAGATAAAGTGATTTTCATCTTCAACCTTCTTAGTGTCACAAAGATGAGAGATTCTTTCATACTATTGTGTTTTGAGAATTGTCCAACACCCAACATCTAGTTTCAATATGCAAATTACTTTAGCAACGTTGATTTTTTTTTCTTTGTGTTAGTCAAAACTAAGAGATAATTTTGATCTTCTAGATTAAGGTTGAGCACTTCCTTGTAGTATTTTAATTTTCTTTTATCATCTAATTCTTTATTGCACCACAGATTCTCCTTAAATTAAGATATAATAATATCTTTAATATTATCAGTATTTTCACCCTGATGGGGTGCCACTTGGAGAAAGTGTGTGCACAGCTGGTACAAAGCAGCCGGGGGAGTTATTAACCTCGGCCGCCAGCCCCCAGGCATTCAATCCTCCATGGCTCACACCATGAGAGGCTTTATGGTAATGTGCCCAGTTGGGCACTCGGGCGAGCGAACCAGCCATGCAAGGCCTACCAAGCAGACGCAGAGGTCTCCTCACACATCAATGGTGGTTGCAGGGGTAACTTCACCCTTCAATGGCATTCAGAGCGGCAAAGAACTTCACCCTTCAATGGCATTCAGAGCGGCAAACAACTCTTATATCGGGAGCCCTTCTCGATTTTTCTTCCCATCTGATGCACCCTCCTAGTTGCACTCCTCAAATCCCACTGCAATTTTCAAGTTTCTTCGTGTTGCGACCTCTCCATTTGCACTAGTGGCGTCCTCCCTGATTACCTTAGCTCCATCTCTGCCCAGGGCTTCTCCGTCTCCCTCCCTCACCCGTTGCATCTCTCCCTTGCCTCCATCTCCCCCCTCCTCCACCGTCACTTCCCCTCCAGCATGCCTCGAGAGCGCGATAAATCTAAGAGGGGTGCCTGAAACCGCGATGCCCTCTCTAGAAACAACAGGCTACCCCCTCTCAAAGGGTGATCATCGCCCAATTTGCCAATCCGCGTCACTCCACCAAGAGATTAAATTTGGCTCTCCTCCATGAAACCTCTCCGGTAAAATTGGAAGTGGAAACCTCCACTTCCCATTACCCCCCGTCCCTCCAGCTGCTTTGCAAAGTTAAAGAGGAGGCGCCACCCCTGGATGAGTGCAAAAATCTTCCCACCAACCTCCTAGCCCCTCTCATTATTAAACCAGGAGATCCTTATTATGGGGATGGTAGTTGCCAAGTAGAGGAGGAGATCCCTCGCTTAGCCACTACTCTAGAAGACGAGAGCGTAGCGGGAAAAGAGGCAGACGACCAGGCTCAGTACTTCAGCAATCACCTCGTGGATGAGCACCTCAGCATCCTCTTCGAGATTAGACAGAGACAAGCGGATCAGGAGCACTCTCAGTGAATTCTCAGCAAAGGATGGATATCCTTTTCGAGTCGCTCTCAGATGCACCGGTGCATGCCAAATGCCCGACCTGCAGCCAACAGTTCGTCCCATCTTACAACATTCATGGTCAACCCAGCCCAGCGGCATATTAATGTTTCCAGGTTCAGCTTTTTTTGTTCACTACTAGTTGCAGAATCACTGGTCTAGCGATCTATAACGACCCTGTTTTCTTTTCCTACTATATCTTCATAGTCTCTGCCATGATAGCTCTGCTTATAGTCTTCTTAAGCCAAAAGTGGCATTATCTAGTCAGTATATTTTGCTCACGTAGTCTCACTGCAATTTTGATGTCAATTGTAATTTTGGTGCAAAAGCACAGACAAAAATGGCAATGCCTGAACATCAGTAAACCACCTGTGTTGGTTTCCCTCTTGTGGCGACACAGGTGGATGACACTTGTCTTTATATAGTTTATGGTTGATATTAATATAAGACTCTTTTTTATTCACACACACAAAAAATATTATCAGTATTTTGCAAAATGACTTCTTCTTGTATTCCCTAATGATTTATCCAAGACTTTGCATCTTTATACCATCCTCACTTCAGTTGCTAGTGGTTTTGGCTAGAATTTGAAGCAATTTTGGGGATCCTCTTATCATCCATGTTGTTTTAAACTTGTTCTTGTACAATAAGTAACTAAGCATAGTCATGCTATCAATGGGGGAAAGGCTCACTTCTATGAGGAGGATATAATAGGGTGTATTTTCTTTAATTTTGACATTATAAGTTATAAAATTATTTTGGATCTACTTTATCTTTCTCTCAAATTCTCAAGAGATATTACATCCCCAAACTTCACATCCATATAAGATAATAGGAGTGACAAATGTCTTAAAGATGAGTTTTCTCTTATCACATAATGAAAGGTCCATTAATTTTCAATTGTTTTCAAGCCCATGATAAGCTTTCCACCCTCCATTTATCATTTTCTCAATGCTATAGTTCATATTGAGCTCATGATGAATATCGATTTCGAGATATTTGTATGAAGGCATTTCCTCCAAGCTATTGTTGTCATATACGAAAGTTACATTGCAGGTGATCTTTTTGGATTTAATTATTGTAACCTTTGTTTTGTTAGTGTTTATAGTCATACCCGTATTAGAGAGGAAGTCATTGAGATTATTAGTTGCTTATCGAGGTCATAGAGACTCCTCACCATAAGAAAAATAGCATTGGCGTAAAGAAGAAGAATGATGACTATACCAACAAGAGTCGAGCCGACATAACCTACATCTTCCTAAGAATATTCTAACTTGCAAATGTATATGCCTAAAAGGGTAGGGGATAGGGAACAACCTTGCTTGACTCCTATATTACAATTAATTTTTTCCAACCAACCCTCAATGTTCCTAAACTTGGCAACAATGTTCTCATGCAACCTTACTGTAGCAACTCTCAACTTGAAATGAGCCTTCAACTCTTCTAACCTATTCCAAAGGTTAGTCTTGGGAATTGTATCAAAATCTTTTCTAAAAATCAAGGAAACAACAAAGGATTGTTAATTGTATACTAAGTTCAAGATTGGATTTTAAGAAAAAAATGATAAGGAATTACTTGGATCGTTTTAGAATTTTATTTCTATGTATGAAAAAAAATGAGAGATGTTTTTCTAAATATTTATAATTTTGATGAGTGAAAAGATTAGGAAGGTCTATAATGTTACAAATATTTTAAAATTAAGATTTAAAGTGCCCATAACAGTGTTTTAAGAGAAAGTGTGTTTTAGCCTCCACCTTCTTAATATCACAAAGATGACATATTCTTTCATCCCACATTATTTTAGGAATTGTCCAACATTCCCTTTCACTATGGCACCACGAGAGAGTTCATTCTTATTTTAGCAATGTTGATTTTCTTCTTTACGCTAATCAAAATAATGAAAGTTCATTCTGCCTACCAACTTCCTGAATTAGGAATCTGATTGTCTCGTTCCTCGCTATTCCAATCAACGTCAAGAGATAAGAAGCAGTTCCCACTTCAAGAGATGAGAAGCGGTGCCCACTTTCCATCCTCTGACAGATTCCCAAAAAAGATAACGTATCCTATTGATAACAGTTTGTGCCACCCCCATGCCCTGATACTCTTAACCTATGTAAGCCTCCTTCTGAATCAGTGAACATCGAATTTGACACTTCAATTTCTCGTCCAAGAGTGTGAGTCGGATTATTCGGTGAATGCAAGAATCAACTTGCAATGTCCAACGAACAGGGACCCCTTCTACAGTTTTCATAGACAACTCTTCGATTTCTAACACTGTCAACAATTGAACAGATGATAGAGGAGCTCTGAATTTCACATGCATTCCATTGTGGGTAGATTTTACACATGAGACTAGCTCCTTTCATGATTTCTCCTCTGTGTATGGACTGTCTGGACGATGGGGAAGGGCCTAGATTCAGCGTATTCATTGCACTCCACACATGCTAAAGTGGTTAGAGCGTTCCATAATTACACTTTGGCTGCATTATCCCACCATAATCCCATGTTGGTTGTATGATGGCCATTAATAGAAAAGACTAGGATGGCATATTCCAAGTGCTATAAGGGGAAACCATCTTATGTTCCAATTGCTTCCTTCGTGGATAAGACATTCGACAGGCATGCATAACGTTGATTTGAGATTTCAATGATTATGGAATAGGGTGGTGGAACAAGTTCCCATTTATCCTTAATTCCCCCTTCTTTTTTTTAATTAATTTCCAAATTGGCTTGAGAATTCCCTTAACATCCTTAATTCCCCCCCCCTTTGNNNGGCTTGAGAATTCCCTTAACATCCTTAATTCCCCCCCCCTTTTTTTTAATTAATTTGCAAATTGGCTTGAGAATTCCCTTAACACATGAAAGTAGGAGGTTTGTGGGATACCAAATAGCAAGAGCCTGATTTTTTTTATTAAATTGCACAGTAGGGAGTCTTTTGGAAAGGTTCCCTTTCTCAGACTTTGTATAGTGTTCATTGAATCTCAGATGATAATAATACTCTAAACTTGTAGATCTTTGAGTATCTGGATCCCTTTGTATAGGGCATATTCTTCTGCTTGATTATTTGTGATGTGTCTTAAATTCCCTTTGTACAGGGCATATTCTTTTGCCTGATTATTTGTGATGTGTCTTAAATTTCATGCATATTTTGTTTCAATATTTCCCCTAGGGTCAAAGATAACCCCTCCGTGTCCTCAAAGAATAAGTTCGCTCAGTGCGCCAGAGTGGGATGTTACAACAATCACCAGTCGCACCTCCTCTCTCTCATAATCAACTCTTAGTAAAAAATTCTTGTCTATGTGCTCTCTCTCTGATACCAAATGAAGAAATACATCAGCAAATAATGGAGCAAATAATACAATAAAAATGAACACTCAGCTCAAACTTTCTCATTACCAAAGCATGAATAAATACAATGAGAGAAGATGTTATGGGAAATTATATTCTCCTACAATCTCTCAACAATCTCTCCAATAATCACTCCATGAGTCTCTCAAATATATTTCCTCACCTTAATTATACTTTCTAGACATAACAAATAACAATAATACTAAAAACAATTACATCTAGAATATGACCTTAATTATACTTTCTAGACATAACAAATAACAATAATACTAAAAACAATTACATCTAGAATATGATAAATGAATCATTATTCCAACATTGATGTTCCAATTGTTGTTGCATAAGTTCTTACTGGATTGCCTCCAAAGGACCTTCTTGTGACTGTGATGGTGTTTGTTTGTGAGACATTGGGAAGATGAGAGGGGTACTCCACCAACTTGTGGTAGGAGTCTTAAGGACTGAATGTGACAAAGATTTAATTCTCTACCTACCAAATTCTTGAATTAGGAATTTGATTGTCTCGTTCCTTTATATTTCAATCGACATCAAGAGCTAAGAAGCGGTGCCCACTTTCCATCCTTTGAAATATTCCCAAAAAATATATTTTTTCATGTTAATAGCAGTTCGTGCCACCCCTATGCCCAGATACTCTTAACCTATTTAAGCCTCCCCCTTCTGAATCAATGGACGCCGAATTTGACACTTCAACTTCACATCCAAGAGAGCAAGCTAGATTATCCAGCGTATGCAAGAATCAACCTGTAATGTCCAATGAACATAGACCCATTATGTAGTTTTTATAAACGACTCTTTGATTTCTAACACAACAATTGAACAATTGATGGTGGAGCTATGAATTTCACCTACATTTTGTCATGGGTATATTGTATGCATGAGAACAACTCCTTTCTTGATTGTTCCTCAATGTATGGATTGTATGAACGATGGGGAAGGGACTAGATTCAACTTATCTGTTGCACTCCACGCGCACTGAAGTGGTTTGAGCACTCCCTAATTACACTTTAATTTCATTATCCCACCATAATCTCATGTTGGTTGTATGAAGGTCGTCAATAGAAAATACTGGGTTGTCATATTCCAAGTGCAATAAGGGGAAACCATCTTATTTTTCAATTGCTTCCTTCATGGATAAGACATATGTAATGGGGTGGTGGGACAAGCTTCCATTTATCCTTATTTACCACTTTTTAAAATTAATTGCCAAATTGACTTGAGAATCAACTAAAGAATTATTTTCCCTTAACAAATGAAAGTAGGAGGTTTGAGGGATACAAGAGAGAAAGAAAGTTATTTTTTTTGCTAAATTTCACAACATGGAGTCTTTTGGAAAGGTGCCTTTTACTAGAATTCGTATAGTGTTCATTGAATCCCCCATGATAATAACCCTTTGAAATTGTAGATCTCTAAGTCTCTAAATCCCTTTGTGCATGGCATATTCTTCATCCTTATTATTTGTGGTGTATAGTAAAATCCATGCATATTTTGTTTCAATATTTCCCCTAGGGTCAAAGATAACCCCTCCCGCATTGCTTTCTCGAGAACCACTTTATTTTTTAATGTTGTTTTTTTAGGGTTTTTTGTCTATTTACGTAGTTCTCTCCAAACACTTATAGTTTACGAGGACCAAAGATGTTTAATCTTTTGTGGACAACTTATAAGAGGTTATTTCCTCAAACCAACATGCATTAGGCTGATTACCATTTAGTTTCAACTCTCTTATTAGAGGTTAATTCTCCAAATAGAGATGTCTTAAAAGTGATTCTCCAAAATAACATATCTAATGACTACCATGGCCTCACTCTCATTACACATTTCTTTACAACCTTACATGTTAAAAGTATTTATTCCAAAACAACGTGTTTAAATTAAAGAACCTCCTTCTTCTTAAACTTCTTTATTGTTCTTCATATCTATACATTCACAATAATAAATTGTGTTTCCTTCTTTAAATTTTTTTAAATGTGAAATATGTGTTTGCATTGTCTTTATCTTATTATATTTTTTACAATTTCATGAACCAACTTTACCTTTTCTAGACATTAATATCTAAAATAAAATAAATTAAATATAAATAAACTAAATTAAATATAAATGATCAAATCTCTTTATCTTTTCTAGACATTAATATCTAAAATAAACTAAATTAAATATAAGTGATCAAATCTTTTTCTAGGACATTAATATAGAAAATAAACTAAATTAAATATAAATGATCAAATCTCTTAACCTCTAAATCACAACCTTACATATTAAAAGTAAATGATACATAACTTTCTGCACACTAACACTCATATATGAAAATATGAAAAAGTAAGAGGGCTATGATTGAAAAAGTAAGAGATCTACAAGGAAAGTTAATGTTTATTTTTAACATAGAAAAATAAGATGTCTATTAAAAAAATTGTATTTTAAAACAAGGGAAACATTACGAGAAACCTCACATGATGGTACTTTCATACATTGGATTTTGAGTGTATGTTAAGAGTTTTTTTTTGAAAATGAACAAATTTGTTTTAAATTATAAGTATGAATAATTGTACATTATCTATAATTTAAACAAAAAAAAATTAGGAATTTCTTTGGGATGGTTTTTCACTTTTTATAATGTGGGAATGGTGTATTGAGAGTGTTTAAACAAAGTTGGCATGTTAGTATTATAATGATTTTTTTTCAATAAATTAATTATAAATGTGAATATTTTACATTATGATTGTGTATTTTTCATTTCCTTGATTTTTTCAAGGACTTAATATGTCAATCTAGAGAAGATCTTTGAGAGTTTTTATCTAAGATAAGTTTGGGAGAACTAAGTGAATTTTCTTTAGCCCCTTATAACTTTCGTGTCATGCTTATGTGAGATGGAAGAGTTAACATCTTAGATATATATATGCAAGGGAATATTTTGGCAACAAAATGGATTGTAAAATACCTTAAAGGGGGTTCCCGTTAGAAATCTCTCCACTTATAGGATTATTGATAGTTGATTTGTGCCTTGGCATGATTTTGGTGTGCAATAGGCCCCTCTTAGCCTTATGTGCAATCATCTCTCATCATGCCTTATTGCATCTAAATCCTCGCATGTGACAAGCGATTACATCTTGTCACTATTGCACTTGCCTATGAGACCGCAACTTGCACTTGATTTGCAATGTTCCTTCGTTCTTACATAAACATCCAATCCACATGGTGTCATTGACAAATCTACATTCAACTACCCGTTCCATCTTAGTTTTAATTTTTACATCCATGTCAGTAAGATCTTCTAGATGTGAAAATTGACATGCTCGTCAATCTAAGGGATCAAAGTTAACCAAGTCGACACAGTTATTAGTGCACTTAAATGGTTGATTTCTAGGAATCATAGTATTTAGTTTCCTTATTTGGTGTGATTAAGGTCGACTTAGAAATGAACTCATTAATTACATTTGATCACTTTAGCTTGTATAAATATGTGGCATTAATCCATATGTAAATAGTTGCATGGTTTTGGAGTTGTCATCGTTCTTTTTGTAAGATTGGACTCTACACAATTTCTCTTACAACTTAAGCCACAATGATATTTGATAGTGTCATTCTATTTGTATATCAGGAATAGATGTATAGTTGAGAAATTTTTGTGTGTTATAGTTCTTTCTCTAATTTGCAATTATTCACCATTATTGATGTTATGACGGTTTTGTTGTTTTGTTAATTATTACACAATTAATTCCTTAACTCGTTAGTAAACTCCCTATTTGCATTAATTTTATGCAACATATCGATAATCCTTACATTCCATAAATTGTTTTTTTCATTCTTATCTTCTACTTGGTGAGGTAATTAATTATAATGATAGTGCCCTCATCGTACCAATTCCATTGCAACCATATTGGTTATTGGAAAATGGAATTCTTGATCGTGAACACAACTGGGGTGTACACAAATTCAAGTAGATTGGGATAGAGTAGAAGAATAAGTTCAAATAGCATGCCAACTCTTATGGTGATTGATGTAACTAGAAACATAATGCCACCAATCACAATAGATATACCAAGAAGAAGCAAGGTAGTTGCAACCTAAATAATAATGAACAAGTTGAAAAGTAATGTGAACTGATAAAATAAGGCTAGATGAGTCATCAACAATAGAATAAGCATAAGGACACTAGTTGGTCATTGGGCACTCGTAAGATTTGTACTCATCAAAATTCAAATGTCAATTGCACCAAAATATTTAGTGTGGATTGGTGATACTCTTGCATATGATCATTATAAAGGAAATCAAATTATAATCTAAATGTTTGAATTCCCTTGCATCATCTTTCTCACAAAATACACTGACTTAATGCACTCATTAAGAGAAAATGAATAGAAGGAAGAAAAAGAATGAATGTTCCATGTTGAATGTGGGTCCATTAACAACCTCTTCACTTCATCGTAAACAATGCAAGTCAAAAGAATTTGACATCCTCAATTCAATAGCTATAAGTAGAAATGTAACCCCACCCATAACCTTGCAACATTTAATTGATCATTTTGGTTAAGGAATTATTTATCACTCACTAATGCAGTTTTCAATATGCTATCAACCCTTAGAATTAGGATGAAGTGGCGTGTAATGTTGCACCTTTGGAGATATGTGAGGTATTGTTGGGATAGTCATATCTTTGGTAAATGCAACTAATATATGAATGGTACCCTTGAAAAGTGTTGTTCTTGACATCAAAAGGAGACTTTGTAGAATATGTGTTTGTTTAAGCATATGCATAAAAACTTATATTGAATATTTGGCCAACGACCGTGTTAGAAAAACAAGGCCATATAATCCCCTGTGAACATGCACCATTAATGCAAGAAAATCAAGAGAAAATGAAAGGGATGAGAGCACCAAGATTATAGTGGAGAAACCCTCACATGGTAGAAAACTCCACTCTAAAGAAAATTAAGTTATAAATCTCTCAACCCTATTACAGTAGTCCTTTGAGACTTCTCAAGCATAGAATTTATGATGATCCATAATAATGACCTCAAGTGGATGATCCAAAATGGATGAGTAAAACAGATCAAGATGAACTTTTTAATATATAGGCTAAATAGTGAGAAGACCACTTCGCATAATGAATGTAGGATAAATAAAATTTCATCTACCAAGAAACTTGCCTACCCATATCAAGGGACATGGATCCACATACCTTCTATTTTAAGTAACAACTACCAATATCGATTGGGTGTAGTTCAAGTAGTTATGAGGAAAAGTTATTACCCACCCCACCCGGGTTCAAATCTCACTTTGTGACATGTTTTCTCTTATTTTATGAGCTATATATAATATATTAATGATTTGTTGACCCTACCTTGTGCCATGAAGAATCTAGGGTTTATTTTGGGTATCATCCTTGAAATGAAGGGGAGTTCATAGGTGGTTTTCCATGAGAGAGAGAGAGAGAGAGAGAGAGAGAGAGAGAGAGAGAGANNNTTTTCCATGAGAGAGAGAGAGAGAGAGAGAGAGAGAGAGAGAGAGAGAGATTTGTGCATTACTATTATTTATCCCACATTATATTTATTATTACTATATTTTTATCTTTATATAACATACTATATTGGTCCACCATAAGCCAATTTCACATTATAAACAGAAAAGATGGATGTTACAATCAATAACACTGAGATGTAGAATCTACCTCACTTATCTTGGTGCAAAACAAAATATAATGTAAATATTTCATTAGAAAAACATAGGGGAAGATTGATTCTAGAGTATTTCATAGTGCAAAAGAGAGTGCATTGCAAAGAAGCATTCACTCCCACAATGAAATGGATAAATTAGTTTTATAGTGCATTCTCACTAAAAATTTTACCAAATGATGTAAGGAGCACTTTCCTCCATAGTGATTTGGAGGATTTGTGCATATATCAACATGGATTCGAATTAAAAAATATGGAAGTCTAGGATTTGCACATATATCAACATGGATATGGTGGATGAAACTATGAAGAATGTCTTAGGGTTTCATTGAATCTAGGGCTAGGGTTAAATACTATGGATAGGTATGAGGAGAATGTAGACTATGTTAAAGCATTTTTTGGAGGAAGATGACATAATCATCTCCTCGTTGGTTGGAGGTACTCACTCCATGGATGTGGAAGAGGACCAAATCCTTTCTAAATCCCTAGGGGAAGGGTTTATGCAACATTCAAGGTCCACTTCACTACAAAACAATGAAAATGTTTACCAAGCAAAAGTGGGTAGTTCAAAAGAAAAGTTCAATCTGTCAAACCTAGTCAATACATTTACAAAAAGGTCCAGGCATAGTGTTGAGGTGGCCTATGTTATAGTATTTATGCCGTGTGGGGGCATCATATTAGGTATAGAGGATCAAGGTAAAGGGAATTTATTGTAGGAAGCCTTTAATGAATTGTCGAGTGAGGTTGGTAAGGCTTCTACATTGTCTAATGGATTCTCTTTAGTTTAAGGTTTTGAGTGGGGTTCTACATTACTTTATCCATAGAATGGTTCAATATGATATTTTTAAAGACTTTGGATCATGGCCTAGCTCAAATATTGAAGGAGGAATTTTTACTTAAAGGATTGAAGGCTAAAAGAATTTTAGCTAGGCTATATTTTGGATGTTTGGAAAGTTGGTAAGTTTCTAGGTTCTTTTCTGTTAAGTTCAAATTTCAAAAGAAATTATTCTACCTTCCTTTCATTAAATTCTAGAGGGGAAGGACTTAGTGCTAGTTCCTGGGCCAGTATTAGTAGTGAATTTCTTGTGGATGGTGTGAGTACACGTGAAGGGACATCATGCCTAAGGTAGACCTAATAGATAATAGTGGGGCAATTGGAGAAGGGGTGGAGGTCATTTATGAAGTTGTAAAGGTGGGGGAGGAGGTTGGTTTGGTGAAAGTAGCAGAAAATAGTGTTCAAATTGATAAGGGGTTGAGTGAATTTTGGGACAAAAAAATGTATAAAGTCTAAGGTTTCTCCATTCAATCTGGTGAGTGAAATGTAAGAAAACAGGATCGCAGAGCAATAAAATAAAACAAATGTGGAAATAAAACACAGAAGATACATAACACAATAGAGACACAGATATACGTGGTTCTCCCAGTGTGAGCTACATCCACCAGAGAAATTTCCAGGTCCTTCCTTTTTATTATCCAACAAATTAAGGGATACAACCTACAACACACATACTGTAACTTCCTCTTCTTTCTCTCACAATATCCTCTCTCTGAATATAATATTTGTGATAATACACAGCCGCAATACAATTCCCTCATAAAAAGAAGGTTGCCTTCTAGGGAAAAAAACCCTAACATAACCTATGTCGTCACATCTATGACTTAATGATGAATGGTTAAGATTGACTATGAAATTACAATATACATTTACAAGGTATTTTTTACTTCGGGGGCTTCGCTTGTGAAGGCCCGCTGGCCCCCATACTCCCCATCCGGGGGGATGAGCCCCCCAGACCACGCAAGGGGGGAAAGCCCCCCTGCAACCACCCCATATGGAGGGGTGTACAGTCTTCGTGGGGTATAAACATGACTGAAAACAAAGACTTCTGAATCAGGAAGATAATCAGGTTCCACAACCAACAACATCCCACTTAGAGACTGATCACAACAACTCCACTGTTGTTGTACCTACTAGATTATGATCCACCTTGGACCTGGAAAATTTCTCATATTCACCTTCATGCTTGAAGGCCAACTGAAACTAAGAAGGAACTCAATTTTTCCTTGGTTACTCCCTTTGTTAACATGTCTACGAGATTTTGGCTAGTATGTATTTTTTCCAACTTCAAATGTCCATCTTCAAAGACGGATCGTATGAAATGGTATCTGAGATGTATATGCTTAGTATTTGAATGGAAGGTTGAGTTATTTGCAAGATAAATGACACTCTCACTGCCATAGTACAACCTTTGTAACCAAATCATTTCTTTACTAGCCTATGTAGCAGCAACATACTTTGCTTCTGTTGTTGAAAGTGCAACAACCTTTTTTAGTTTTGAAATCCAACTTATTCTTGTTCCACCTATAGTAAAAACATACCTTTTGGTTCTCCTCCTGCTATCTTTATCACCTGCCATATCTAAATCAACATATCCCTG
>CBVK0100247921.1:0-15407 GCA_900067695.1 Picea abies
ATGTTTAGAAGTGTAGATCAACATTTTAAAGTTCAAGATCTAGAGGTAGTGTTATGTGTTTTAACTTATATTGCATGTGCTAACATTGAGACAAGAAAACACTTGCAAGGGCACCTTAAAAGAGCACTTAACCTATAAAACATTGAGCAGAAAGTGGGATGATTGTTTGCTGTCCTAAAACAGCAAAAGAAGACAGCCATACAGTTGAAACTTAGAGCCATACTAAGGTCAAAGACAGACCTTAGATGGCAGCCTCATAGGACCTCAGAATTTCAACAGTTTGTTTGCTGTTTTTGCAGGAAAGACAAACAACCAAGCGGAGTTGTTCGAATCTTGAAGATTTAGACCATCCGGGACCCCCCAGAAACACCTCTCCTCCATTCTTAATAAATTTTTCTAAAACCGTGTAAGTTTGATGGTCCTTAAGGACCACAAACATTCCTAAAAAGAGATTGTAATCATTAATAAAATTGTTGGGCTACGCAGCGCCCAGTTTCAATCCCCCCAGGGGGGATCAATGTATTTTGTGTGATTGTTTCATTTAGCTTTTGCTTTGCTTTACTAACCTAAAGGATAAAACAAAAGTTGTACCACAAAACATTCAATTTCTAGATTAGTTTCCTTTTCAATTATTTCATTTTTTGCAAGAATAATAAACCTATTTTACTTGTCCGCTTGACCACTGGGGGCTTGCCTGAACTCTGGTTGCAATCATAAAAGGGATACTTAGTGGTTAGTTTAATAGGGAAATCCAATAACCATTATTGTTCACTTGGGATCCTACATTGAACTTGTGTGTGAAGTCAGGGTGATACTCATTAATGAGATGTGTTCTCTCCTCGTTGGACCTCCAACATTGTTCTTTGCACCCAATTGAGGGATAATTTCTAAAGGGACAAATATTTAGCTTAGATTTCCTTTCTTGCAACTACATGCACATGTGTTTGCAAAAATAAACTCACTAACTTAAGCAACTCACCTTAATAATAAAACAGTCAAGAGCACTCCAACATATCTTTCATTTCAACAACATTTATCTTACTATTGGCACTGGACTATAATACTTTCAATCTTTACTTTTTCAGTATTTAATTCAAGTACTTGCAATTTGATTATTTCTATTTATCTTGAAGTATCACATGGTTAAATGTATCTTATTTTACTTGTGCTATCAATGAATATGTCATTTCGTGATTGATGAATTATATGCTGCTAGAGTAGATTTACTTGTATTGCTCTTGCTTTCATTAAACTCCTAGTTTTGTTTTGTGCTATAGATTACTTAGCCTTATTTTATTTTTAGGGACCACCCCCGTTGACTTCGCTAAGAGTTGGCCTAGATGGAGGAGTTCAGTGTTGAGTGATAGTATCTCAACTCGAGACTTGCCCCCAAGGACACACCCAATGTTTGAAGATTTCTTCCACGTGATACGAGGTGTGTATTAGGTGGTAACAAGGCCCAATCTCTTGAATGGTTTTAATCAAGGCATCTGCAATATTAATACCTCTATTGTAGCGATCTGAGTAGTCACGGGCTGGAAGGAAGACCACACCACTAGCAGACACACCAAGAATATTTATCAATGGCTTGCCTTTCACATTTGTCCAACCATTAGATACAATTGATACTCCATGTTGGCTCCATTCATTTGTAAATTTTTTTAGAGCACCTTGGATTTTGGCTCTTTCCTTGTCAAGTCCCAAGATTCTAGCTTTGTCATACTCGAGGCTCCTATATCCTTTAGGGGCACCATTGATGGCTTGTGCCATTTTATGCCAATATGGTGAGCGAAGAACATTGAATGGTATACTACATGCATAGAGAAACTTGGAAATTTTTGCATCCACATAATCTTTACAACCTTGGTCAAGGAAATTTGACAGTGTTCTATATGAAGAGGAAGGCAAGAATGCACTGGCATGGGGGGATGCGGCTCGAGCTCGACCAATAAACATTCTGTGTGCACTCTCAGGTTCAACCTTTGGCTTTTTGGCTTTGTTTTGTGCCACCTCCTCTTCCCTTTGGTATTTGAGTCTATCTTCGGGTTCCACCTTCACACAGGTTTTGACTCCTATACTCTTACCTTCATCCCAGTACATAGTCCCACATAGATGCTTTCTCACACAGGTATAGGAACCTGTGTATTATGTATGACAATGGTGGCATATAAATTTTGTGGTTCCACCCCCTTTCCCTCCCCCAAGCCTTGTTACATACTTCCACAGAGGTGTGTGCTTCTCTTTGGATTTTTAGGGATCATGATCATCACTATCATTTTCATTGTCTTCATCCCTTTCCATTCCTTCCTCCTCTCTTTGGTATGTGCTGTCCACTTCTATTTCTTCCTCACTATCATGGGTATTTCGACGTGAACTTCCCACCACCACCATCATAATGAAAAATGGAACCAAAATGACATACCGCATTGACATCATCATCATGATTGTTGAACCTTGATAATAACTTGCTACTTGCAATAGAATGATGGAGGAGAAATGGGAAAGAGTAGGGGAAGAAAATATTCAAATATTCAACATAGCATAATATACTAGTTTACAACACACACATTTAAAATAAAAGAAAAGAAACAAGAATGGGCTTAAGAGCCTACCTCTTTAGTTCTCCAATGGTGGTTGAATATGACTATGGTAGCCTTCAATCTCCCTTCCAAGCTCTCACAAATGGCAGCCTTGAATCTTCCTTCCAAACTCTCCAATCTCTCTTCCATTCTCTCCAATCTTCCTATGGTAGCCTTCAATATTCCTTCTAAACTCTCCAATCCCTTCCAAGCTCTTCAATCTCCCTTTAATACCCTCAAGAACTAGCAAGAACCCTCTCAAAACCCTCTTAGCAAAGATGAGTGAAATGAGTGAAATGAGAAATAGAATGAGAGAAAAATGGAGAGTGAGTGTTTTAACCTCTTAGGAAACCCTAGGCTACCTTATGGAACCTTTGCCTTGGTTCTAACTCTCTCCCAAAACCCCCAAAATATGTTCAAATTTGCCTCATGCATGCGAGGCCAGCGGGAGCAATTCGGGGAGTGATTTTTAAGTGGGGGAGCGCTCAGGAGTGACCCGAGAGTGATCGCTCCGTGAGCAGTTCGCTCCTTGCTTAGGGAGTGATTGCTCCTGGGTCACTACCTCATTTGGTAGGCATCGATTTTTTTTTGCACGATGTTGAAAATAATCCTAAACAGATTCAACCCTTGGTATGCATTAATACCATGTTGATCTTTTATCACTCTACTCAACACTTGATAGTTAGCTCAAAATAAAATCACTTTATCTATTAAAAGCACAACTGAGTAATCAACTAAACATGCAACGGAAGCATAAACAAGGAAACCAAATCAACCACATAAGAACACCAAGATTTTTGGGTAAACGCTTGGAAAAAACTCTGGAGGGAAAACCAGTCCAATGATGCTTTTATTAAGGTCAAATTAGGGCCCTCCTGTAACAGGGAAAATGGCCCACTTAGAGAATTATACACTGCGGACAAACTTGAAAACACTTGTGTTGTTGTACGATCTGTTCTGGTACATTTCTCGAGAAATCTACGACTTGTCCTTCTGTGACCCTCAGACATCCGCGACTTGCCCTTATGTGACTCGCGGATATCCACGACTGTCTAAACTATGACCCATGGATATGTATGGAAAGCTCGTATGATCACTTTTGTACGACGCTTTGCTTTCCTCTAGTCTTTATCCTTTGAAACCCACCTACGGCTACTTCTGCTCTCTCTCCTCCTTGACCCGTATGACCTCTAGATGAAAGTCCTTCTCCACCTATCAGGATCTTGAATCACGATCCTTTGTGATCCAACCCTCTCATCAATACTTGGATGAACTCTCTTCACCCAACTAGTGAGATCTCCTCACTCTAGTGTATGCAAAAGTCCTTTGCTCCTCCACTAGCAAAAGTCCTTTGCTATCTTCGACCTTGGCATCTCACCAAAAGTCTCCTGTGTCGACTCCCTCAACACAAGTCTCTCACAAGTGTATCTCACACAAGTGTCTTCCTCCTTCTCCCTTGCCTTTATTTTATAATCATGAGTTATAATCTATTTCTAATCTTCAAAGTGATCTATGGTTGAGATGACTTCTCACACGCACTTAAGATTTAGATTACATGCTGCATGCTAAGCATATTCCTTAAATAACTCAATTCACTAATAAATACAATTTTACTTTAATTAATTCCTTTTAACTAAAGTAAACTCAAGACTATAATATTTTTTACGACTTCCACATGCTAGACACATGCCAATGTTGAAGTACGTGTTCGATGCTACCAAAAACATCAACACACTTGAGCGTTCAGGAAGCATGCTTCTTGAATACTCCCATTCAGAGCACGCTTCGGGGCTGGGGGGGGACCTCCTTCCTGAACGCTGCCGATCGGAGTGCGCTTTGGGAGCGGGTCGAGGCGCTCCTGCTTGAACGCTCCCGTTTGGAGCGTGCTTCGGGGGCGGGCGCTCCGTCACAACATAGTAAAAGAGTATACCAAGGATTACTTCTAAAACGGGGACAAAATTAAAATATTTTAAAGGGGCAACCCCTTTAACATGATGAAAGCATTTATGTGTTAAGGCAAGTTAAAGATTGTATTGTTTTCATAAAGTGGCCACCCCCTTTATTAACCTACTCACTATGAGGCGCTACGTTAGCTTGTGTAACTCAAGAAAGGCGACGCCGTATTTCATAGGACTATTGTTTGACTCAATTGATCCAAATTCATGGAACTACCATGCTAATGTAAAGAAGGGTGACACACCATGACATCACCTATGAAGCATGTTGGAGCCCCCTTTGAAATTAAAAAAAAGTCCACTAGTGCAAACATGGAATGGGGCCACTCCCTTATTTGAACCATGGCACATCTTACCGTCTTATCTTTGGGCGAATGCACACCATGAATATGAAGACAACTGGTTAAGGATCGTGGAGCCACCACATTGAAACAAGATGCCATTTAATTCGTATAATATGGCGTTGTTATCACCAAAGATTGCTCACAAAATAAATTTTTGAGGGATGCTGTACGTTCCACCTTGATGTCATCATCATGTGGAGCTGTTGTCCTTTTCATTGGGCACTTTATTAAACATATGGAGTAGTTTTGAAGAATTGTACATCCATTTCATGTTTTGTTCCAAGTTTGTGCTAGCCAAAATCAAATGGGTCATGGCCATTCTTGAGGCAAATTGAGAAAAGGTGGTTGATTGCTTACTTTTATGGCTCGAGTCATACATTGGATGGGGGCATCTTTATTGATGGTTTGTTTCACATTAGAACTTAGATTTGAGTTGTCGTTTTTCCTTATTTACCTTAACCACATTGAAGATGCACGGAGTTGCTATTGTCTAGTTCAAACTTTTCAATTATGACAGTCGTACGAACCAATATAATCAGAACCAGAAACCGAACCGGACCGATCGACCTCAAAAATGCGAAACCTGACCAGATTGGAAAAAACCGAAAACAAAACTGGTTGACCAAAATTTACATAAAATATTCAAATTAAAAAAAAACATATATACTCACGTGCATCCATATGAATCGAAACCATTTATACACAAATATACAAAGTTTCTCGTTTATATAGCAAGTAAGAGTGCATATAACCAAAATAGCACAGAGTGCGATACATCTCTGAAGTTTTGAACAAAAATACATCAATAAAGAGGCTCTAAATGCCCTCTAGAGTCCAAAAATAAACATAGTATGATAGTCCAAATTTGTTGAAGAAAATCAGCCCAAGATATCTCCAACTCAACCCTTCAACCAACTCTCCATATCTGCCCAAGAACTTCAAAAAATCTATGCAAACAACTCTCCAAAACCACCAAAGAAACTCAACTCAATATTTCCTAGGAGCTCAAATGAATAATGTGAGTGAAATAGAGGGGGGGGGGGCCTTTAAAGGCCCCTAGGGTTAGTTGGTAGGCCCTCCTCAACATAAAATATGTTTTTTCCCTTAAAAAATTTAAATTCCACCCCTATAAGTGCGCCGTACGGGTTCTGTACGGAACTGACCAGTTCTGTGTTTTTGGCCGGTTCCGGTACAAAACCGGTCGGTTCAGTACGAAACTAGCCAAAAACGGTTTTGGCCCACTGGTTTGATCGTTTTCCTCTGAAAACTAATTCAATCGACTGGTTTTGCTGGACCTGGCTGGTTCCGATAACACTAGTATGAACTCATGGTGGCATGTATGGGTCAATATCCTTTGTTGACATTTCAAAGGCCAAAGTCAATTGACTAAACCCATTCCATGCTATTTTTGGTGAATTGGTTGCAGAGATTGTTAACCTCTTGTCTATTTTAAGAAGTTGTGCATAACCTACTCATTATTTTAGTATTGTTGAATATTTCTCCAAGTCATTTCTATGCGGGGCCTACGCTTGCTTGCTAGGCGAGTGTTGTGAAATTTTGGCGAGTTTCATTTTTAGGTGAGTTTTAGTGTAAGTTTTCATGCATTACTTGTTTCAGGATGGACTCAAAAAGGCTTGTGGGTCTTGGTCGAGTCTTGCATCATTTCCCGAGAGTGTGATGATCAAAATAAGAGTCACATGCATCCTCCTAGGAACATTTTCTACTCAACCCCTCTGCGCTAGCTTGCAATTACCATAGAGTATTATCAAAATAGTTGTGTAGGTCCCATTGTTTGACGATGTCAATGTGTGACCTGATGGTAATTAAGTATCTCGAGATTATTGTACTCAATTGCACACAATTGCATCAATAATTGTCAGTCTATGTCAAATAAAATGAATTAATATATCAAAGCATTATATGCCACTTGTGCCACATTGGCTTGAAAATTATGCCACATTGACTTGACACTTGCACCACATATATTGGACACTTGTACAACATAGATTGGGTAGTTGCACCACATAAGTCAGACACTAACATCACTTGCACAAAATAGACCGGAGACTTGCACCACATAAACTAGACACTTGTGCCATTCTGGTATTGATTGTTCATACTTGCTCGATGGAGTAGTCAGCCATGTCCATGTAACATTTGGTTGATATAAGTTAAAAGGTGACGAGTATTCTTATTGGTGCTCGACCTATCTAAGTAGTGGAAGATAAGTTGTTTCTTTTGCAATCCTGACTCTGATGAATCGTACGAAGACTTTCACATATTGTAGCATTGCTAGGAAATGTACCCTTATTAATAGGGCTCGCCAGCTTGAGGATAGCTAATCAGAGAGGGGGGTTCTTTTGTAACTTTGAATGGTCAAAAGGGTGGGGCATTACAATTATGTTTTCTTTATTTATTCTTAAATAAATGTTTTTTCTTATTTTATTGGGTTTGAAGATAAATAACTTAGAGTTTGTTAATTTTCCTTAGATATGTTAACTTTTGGGTGTTACTCTGAAAGTGTTTACAGCATGCTTAAGGGTGCTTCATGTGATGTGGGGTGCGTTGTGTGTTGACTACCCTTGGTTGTATCATGATGGACGTACACATTGGAGATAGCTTACCCATGGATTGCTAGACGTTGACTTGATGCTTATGTGGCACTCTTCCTTGGGAGGTTGGAGGCCTATGTGGTTTAGAGACTTTCTTCATGGGGTGTACACATGGAGAGCTTGGTCGACTACTTGCTTGGGAGGATGATCCACTTGGAGGAGAAGCATTGGGCATCTAGGAGGATGGCATTGAACCCTAGATAGCATGGTGACACTTGGTTGCTTGCATGAGGGCTTGTATTTGACTTGACTCTTAGGTACACATGGCTTAAGAGTGAGCATTGGAGCATTGGAGCATTAGAGGCCATTCGAGGAGTGTTAGACCTTTCTTGAAGACCACTCACTGCATTGGAGCATTAGAGGCCTTTGGAGGAGTGTTGGACCTTTCTCGAGGAGTGCTCACCTTGGGACCTTTGCTTGGTGGACATGCATACTTTGCAGCTTGACATGTGTCATTTAGAGTTGGGTTGCTTCACATGTGGACCTATTCAGTGTTTAGCTAGGTTGCTCGTTGTGGACATGGTCAATTTTATTATTGTCAGCTTCCCTCCCTTTTCATAAATAAAGGGAGGTCAGAGTCTTTTCAATCATTCATATTGGTCACACACTTGTCTTAGAGATGTGAGAGCTAGAGTGAACTTCTCCCTTTAATTGTACTCTTATTCATTGCACTTTGCCCTTTTGTCTTGAGCACTAGGGTTCTTGAGGAGATTTAAGAAGACGACTAGGGTTTTATGGCATTTGAAAACTCTTGTGTTACTTGGAGTGGTGAAGATAGTGGGAGACTATCTTGTTTTCTCTTGTCAACTTGTGGGATGCAAGTGTAGGTGCCAAAGATGACTTGCTTGTGTGTAGTACTTGCTTTTTGTGAAAATATTAGATATGATTATTTCTTAAACCTGTTTAGATGATTTCCATGCTTAGGTGGATCGTGCAACATGGGATTCAAGCCATTAAACAAGAAATTGATGTTTTCATTTTGACCCTCCAATCTTTCTATTTGTAATATTATATTGAGATTGAAGACAATTTATAATAGTGAAATGCACAATAAATTATAATAATGGAAAAATGAGGAAAACGAGTTCTTCCCAATTTCATTTTCTTTGGATAAATAAGTTACCTTAGTTGAAAATTTTCTTTTTTCAATAACACTTCCTTTAATCTCTATTAATAGGTAATATGTACAAGCTTTTACACCAAAAATAGAGGGATGTCCATGCAACACCCACAAGAAGAAGCAAAACTGAAAAAGTGGCACTAGCACAAGCCAAAACACTCCATCTCGGAATCAATGTTACGAGAAGGTGCAAAAGGAAGGGGCTAGCTTATGCTAAACCACCCCAACAAAGTGCCAAAGTCAAACCACAAGGGCTTATGCCGCAAGCATAAACATACTAAATAATGACCGTTATGGCTGTAGGAGGCAAGTCATGGTTGTTAGGGGTCTTTCCCTAGATTGTAGAAACGCCAATGATCTCAACAGGGTCCCACCCATTAGTGGGGGACTCATGGGGCATGGGCCCCTCAAATATCACTAATGCTAGTGTAAGGAGTTTCTTATCCATTTGTGATGGTGTTGGTGCCCGACTGCATGCATGCTTTTGTCACTCCCAAGCCTGTTGGCCTGCCTTGTGTCGAGGCTGGTTGCGGTTAGAACCAATCGAACTAGTTGATCGAGATCCTGTCAACCCTGGTCAAGAGAGAGATGCCCCTATTAGAATATGATGGATGTGCTCGTTTTACCATAGACAATGTCACTATTGTCACCCAACCATAGGCCAAAGCCACCCTCTGAGCACCTTAACCTTGACAGAGAATAACCCTGGAAGCAAACCCTAGGATAGATAGCCAAACAAAGGGTGGCACACCTTTCTCCAAGGATAGCGCACCAAACAAGAGCTGATCAGATAATCCAAACCATAACCAAGAGATATTCCAAGCCAAAACGTAATCTGCTAGCTATAGCAGTTGCAACGACAACTTTCCTCCACACTTGCGTACAAAACTGGCTAACTGCAGTGCGCACAAGTGAGCTCTGCAGTTCTGAGAATGCCTACCAGAATGAAGATTGGCCTACTGTATTTATACTAATTCTAGCGAACTGCCTGGGCCGACTTCTCATTCTGGGTACTTATTTACTCAGTATATAATATTTCTTCTGGCCGACTTCTTCTCTTGGAGGCTAATAACCTAATACAAATTATTCCCTTGAGCCGACTTGTCTTCTAGGGTTATTAGCCCACTCATTAGGGTTTCTTCTTGCTTCCCGGAATATTCTATTCTCGTCAAGTTTACACGTGGAGGTAAATACCTCCCGTAGCTACCATAATATCAACAACCCCAATGGGCTCGATGGAATGAAAACTTCAGAAGGGTACATGCTAGGTGGGTTTAGAGGCACCTTGCTCATGGTGTATCGAGCTTCATGCCTATAATCCAATAACAACTGTAGAAGCTCCTTCTCTAGCCACACCTTGTGGGATTGTACTTCAATTTGCACAATCAAGTTAAGATGTATTAGCACAATATCATACCAAGAGAGTTGGTGAGATAATACATCAACATTAAACTAGGAGTGATTGTGTTCTTTCGAAATCTAGAAGAGCATTGTAACTTTGAACAACATCAAAGCTGTCTCAAACCCTATGCCTTAGGGAAGGTGATTTCCTAGTAGGGCGGCTCATTGGGGCAAGGAGGTTGACAGATACCGTTGACACACAACTTCTACCCAAGCCCAAGCATTTCTAGCCAATTGATAGAACTAGAAGAGATTTTTAAGGTTTTAACATGGCCACATTGCAGACAATGTAGGTTTTGCACCAGGTAAGTCAATCTTCTCTCAATAGGGAGACCAACTCTCACCAAACTCCAGGCAAATAATGCTTTTTAGGTTAACTTGTAGGTTTCTAGATACTTTGGAGTTTAAATAACAAAGTTTGTTACTTTGGATAAAGGTGCCAAATTTTATTAGGACAACCTTTGAGGTAGGGCTTGGAACAGAGGCACTAGTATCCCATGGTCGACTGGTAATGCATTGAAGTTGTGGCTTGTTAGTCTTTGGGTTGCGTCAAAAATGTTTACACCATGCTAAGGGTGCCTTCATGTGATGTAGGGTGCATGGTAAAACCCTAGCCCTTGAGTTGAATTTGAGACCTTTTAGTAGATGACATTTCAAGAGCTTTTTACAAGTGGTTTCTTGACCTTGGACTTGGTGCTTGATGTGGCACACTTCACGATGAGGTGGTTATCTTATGTGTCATCGATATCTTCTACATGGTGCATGTGTTCAGGAAAAGGGTTACTTGCATGGGTGTTGGATCTATCTTGGAGGAGGAGCACTAGGGATTAGGAAGGAGGGCGTTTAGCCCGATGAGCATTGGGATCACTTGGCATGTCTTAGGACGTTAGAGCGCTTGACTTGACGATGCTTGGGTTTGAGGGCACATTGCTTGAGGTTGTTTGTGGAGTTGAGACACATATGTTGAGGAGCGTTGGAGCATTGGATATTTGGTTTGGAGAGCGAGGAGCCTTGTGATGAGGAACACTTGACACTTGGAGCTCATGCTTGGAGAGAACAACACATGAGGAGCATTGTCTTAACATGTGTACATGTTGCAGAGTGAGTGCTTCACTTGGAGACCTTATCTTGAGGGGTAGATTAGGTTGTTTGTGGACTTAGTCCACCTTGCTTTTGTTGACTTCCCTCACCTATTCTATGTAGAGAGAGGAGATTGTCTTTAGTTTTAGGAAGTAGTAAGCATGCGAGAGTTCATTAAATCATTTGTATCTTGAGTCTTTGTACTTGTCTTTATGCAAGGGAGGAAGACGCTAGGGTTTGTGTGAGGCAATACCTAGAGGAGACTTGAAGTGCTAGGGTTGAAGTCCTTGTGTGAGAAGGACTTAGGGTTTGTGGTAAAGAAACCCTACAAGAGATTTGGAGTGCTTGGAAAGCTTGTGTGAGGCAAGCTTGGAAAAAGATCAAGGGTGGACTTGTTGGCATTGATGGTAGCTTGTTGTTGAGCCTTTGGAGTGGCTAGGAGTAGCTTGGTGTGATGCCTTGCTAGGCCAAGATTGCTGGTTAACATTTTCTATTGATGGTGGGTGCCCTAGCTAGGGTTTGGGTACATTGAAGAGTCCTAGCTTGTGATAAGTTTGAAGGACTACTTTCTACTAACTTGTGATAAGTTGTTGGTATGTATTTGTAACGTCATTCTTATGTGTATATGACATGAATTTTGATGTCCAAACTTTGTGTACTTTCAGATTTGATTTTTAGCTTATGTTTGTTAAAATTTTGGTATGCTTGTTTAGCCATAGACAATGTCACATCATTGTCACCCAACCATAGGCACAAGGCCATCCCCGAGCACCCTATCCTTTACTTAGAATAATTCTGGCAAGCCTACTCTAAAACCAACAGATAAACCCTAGATGCTAACTGCAACAACAACTCAAGACAAGTAGAGCAGTCCTTCTCCAAGGGTAGCGCACAAGAGAGTGAGTCTCCATATCCACAGAACAAGTACCATACACAATTGCAGCAGCTGCAGCTGCACTATTCTGTCAAACTTGCGCCATACTTAGCAAGAATATCACCAAGAGTACCACCAAGAATGTCACCAAGAGAATCACCAAGAATATCGCTTGAGAATCACCAAGAATATCGCTTGAGAATCACCAAGAGAATCACCAAGAATATCACTTGATAGCGCTAGAAAGAGACCAAGACCAAGAGATGACCATATGCCCTTATTTCTCCTTGCAGCTGCAGTTGTAGTTGCAACTGTAGCTCTCAACAAGACTTGTGCACTAACTGGTTATCCAAATGAGCTAAAACATCTTGTATTTATATTAATCTATCCAGTGAGTTTTCAGGCTCGGTCGACCTGACTTTTTGGTAATTATATTTTCTGTTTATCTTCTTCCTGTGGAGCCGACTTGTCCTTCTGGAAGATAATATTCTAATATTATTTATTCTGCTAGGCCGACTTGTCGTCTAGGGTTTCCTCATGTCTGTTTAATGGTTCACTTGCTTCCGGAATATTCTATTCTAAGTCAAAGGTTACACGTGGAGGTTAATACCTCCCACAGCTACCAAAACATCAACAATGTTCTCATGGTGATTGAGTGGTTTCTAGTGTTGGTTATGTATGTTGATTTAACATAATAGTAAGCAGATTTTGTTGAGTGATTTGACTAGTAAATAGAAGCTAAGAGCGCAAATTTGTGGCTTTAAGAAATCTGCTGTTAATAAGTTATTTTCAGATCTGTTAGATGTTGGGGATTCTGCCGTAAGGGCTGGAAAAATAGTTCCCTTGAAGTACAATTGTTCAGCGTTTATTTTCTTGGGCTACTTTGTGTATTTGGTTGGATAGAAGTGAAATATATATTGTTGTAATTTATATCTCAGATTCAGCCCTAATGCTGAAAGTTTCACAGGAAATAGATTCGAGGGACCTGGAGGTTGAGGTGGAATTCCTGAATTTGCATTAAGCACAATTTCACGAAATTTGCACATGGTACGAAAACTAATTTCATTGAGGTCATTGTCTAGGTGAAGAGGGATTTGGGTATTACGGTTGCTCTATTTGGGAGAGGTGCTTGTCCTATTATAGGTTGTTGAGTGTGAAACCCTAGTGCACTTGGAAAAAGGTACTTGTACCCTAGAAAGTTAATCTACATTATTTGTTGTGGATTTTGCTTTGAGGGTTGCTTAAGATTTTGCAGGGTTGACTACTCTCAGTTTTAAAGAGTGTGACAAGTTGGTGTTAATTTTTCAGACCCCAACCCAATTTCAGTCTCGCGGATTTTTCAGCCAATGTTTAATGCCCAAACCTAGTTTTATATCAGCAATTAAATACACAACAGAAAATATACTTCAGAACTGAAACATGAGGATTCTGAACTTCGTTTTCAACGCAGAAATAAAATATCAGCAGCATATAAAAACTCGGAAAATTAATGACAGAGAAATTTTTGGTCTAACAATGACCTTGGAAAAACCCACAAGGGGAAAACCAGTGAGAGAGGGCTTTTTATTATTTATGAGCTTCAGAGAAATTTCTTCTACAGCGTATTCATTTTCAGAAATTACAAAAACTTATCTCAGACTTTCATTCGCAAAATCCTTCTGAACAGTCCTGGAAAAAGCTCCTTGATTTCTGTGCCAGAAATCCGTACCATTGTACGACTGTCCCAGCAATAAATGTTGTACGGACTGTCTTGATTTTCATGCCAAATTTCTGCTAAGACTGTACGAAATATGCAGCAAGAAAAGCTCCTCGAAAACCGTGCCCAATCTTCTTGAAAACTGTGTTGTATGGCCCTCAAAATTCATGCCAAAACAGTACGGACTGTATGGAATTACACCCATAAATTTATGACAGCAGGTGCCTCGATTTCTGTGCCAATAAATGACTGCATGGAATCCTTGGGATGCGTGCCAAACTTCTCAGAAATACTTCTGCTATCTCCCTCGATTTCTGTGCATAAAAATTGCCTGTACGGCCTCTAGAAATCCGTATTGTACGGTCCGCATTAAATGCTGTACCCAGCCTTGAAATTCGTGCTAGCTTGCTGCCTTGGGATGCGTGCCAATCTTTGCGAATGCCGCCTCTTCTTCAGCTCGACCTCTCTCTTGCTCTCTCAACAAGAATGCATGAACTACCCATGAATGGGTGCGCCCCCTTGCCCTAATCGACCTCATGAGGGAAGGTGAGGGGTTTTCTAATCCAACGGTTGAGATTAGATGAGTGGTTGAGATTAGATGTCTCTTCACTCACCCTCACTTTAGTCATAAAGTCACCTTTTAATTTGCATCTCACAAATTAAATGACTAGGNNNTCATAAAGTCACCTTTTAATTTGCATCTCACAAATTAAATGACTAGGACCCACATTAGGCACTTTCTCATCCCTTAGGCGCTTAGGGAAGAGAAACACTTGCTTTGGTACTTTATTTAATTAAAAATTTTAACACTCCCTCATACCAAGGAAAGTGTTACTCACCACTCCAAGCTTGTCCCTGAAAAATACAAACTTGCCTCTGCCCAATGTCTTGGTGAGTATGTTTGCAACCTGCTCCTCTATAGATATGTACTGTAGCTCCACAACTCTTCTATGAACATAATCACAGATGAAGTGATAACGAATCTCAATATGCTTAGACCGGTCATGAAAAACTGGATTCTCCGAGAGTTTAATGCAACTCTGATTATCACAGTAAATCACAGTAGGTCTCAACTGCACACTGAACAATCCCACCAGCAACTTGCGAAGCCAAAGGGCCTCACAACTGGCCTGACTAGCTGCCATATACTTGGCCTCTGCTGAACTCAAAGTCACTGACTTTTGCTTCCGACTGAACCAAGACACAACTGCTGATCCCAATCCGAAGAAGCACCCTGAAGTGCTTTTCCTATCAATGACACATCCTGCCCAATCCGAGTCTGTATATCCAACCAGACGAACTCCATCTCCTCTCTGATAGTCCAAACCATAATCTACCGTACCACAAAGATACCTGAGCACATGTTTTGCTGCTACCCAGTGCACTCTCCTAGGCTCCACCATGAACTGACTGAGAGTGTTGACAGCAAAACAAATATCTGGCCTGGTACTGACCAAATACATCAATGACCCGATCAACTGACGATACAAAGTGGAATCCACCAACTGTGGCTCAGAAGCATGAAGCTTCTTCCAGTTGGTAATCATGGGAGTGTTCATGGGTCTGCTATCTCCCATCTGAAATCTGCTCAGAATGTCACACACATACTTCCCCTGTCCTAGGAAGATGTGTCCAGGCTCTTGCCAAACCTCCAATCCCAAAAAGTAATGCATCAGTTCGATATCAGTCATCTCGAACTCTGAAGCAAGGCTCTCCTTGCAGTTGCTGATGAGTCTCTCTGCCCCT
>CBVK0100247922.1:0-15268 GCA_900067695.1 Picea abies
CACAACACACTATGGCTGGAGCTAACCCTCTCCCCCCACTACAAATTCCATATTTGGCCTCTCTCAACATACCAGATCTCACCAAACTCACCAATGATCCTATATTGCATGATCCCACATGGCCTGCAATGCCAACAAAACTCCCTTCAGACATACCAAAGTTTGAAGGAAAGGTAGGGGATGAACCTGCCAATCATGTCATGACCTATCATCTATGGTGTTCTTCCAATAGCATTATGGATGATTCCATCAGACTGCGATTATTTCAATGCACAGTCACTGGCCCATTGGCTAAATAGTATGTCGAAGAAAAATCAAGGTCCCACACGACCTTTTAGTCATTGGCCAAAGCATTCTTGACCTTCTTCCAATTACCCATCCGCCATGACAATGGTCTAGAACTACTGTCTAACTTCAAACAAACCTTAGACACACACATCGCTGACCACATTCATGAGTGGCGTAGGCGACGTAGTTTGTGTAAAGCAGAAACCACCAAGCAACAGTGTCTTGACTGGTTTCTTAGATCACTTGTCTCTCTCCTTGGAAAGGATATAGCTTCCACCTTTCTTCAATCCAAAGAAGAAGCCATCAGTAAGGCCCAATAGTATGAACTCATCTATTCACAGTCAGGGTACTTATACACAGTACTTTCTGATCTTCCAAAACCTGTGCCATTTGGCCAAGACAAACCTGGGATGTCTCACTCAGTGGACGGATTGATTGGTGCCACTACACACCATGGTCCACAACCCCAACCACCACTGATGTATGGAACACCTCAATACCCACTGACATATGGGGGAACCCCTTATTACCCTCCACCCCCTTATCAACAACCATACCCTGTTGCTATACCTCCACCCATCAGTGGACCACCACCGACACCTCCCATACATCCACCTATTCCCACAAACAGTGGTACTCCCTCAACACCAGCTTATAGTACTAGTGAAATCACTATTCCTTCTTATGTACCTTATGGATCGGTACCACCACAAAATCCATACTTCCCATTTCCCGGTCCTCCACAACCCATGGCTCCACCACATCCACATGCGGGGGTAAATTTTTTTCAACCTTCTGCTGCTCAACAATACCAAAGTTTTGAACAGTTGAATATAGCTAACCCAACTCATCCATCGAACAATGACAAGAAGAAAGGACGGAACAGGAATAACAACAACCTAGGTCAAGGCGGGAATCAACCCCCACAACACCAACCCACTGGGGGCAACCAGAACCAAGGAAACCAAAACCCCCAAGGGGGAAATAATAACAAATGCCAAGGGAAAAATAATGTTAAAACCATCTTCCCTTGTGCTTTTTGTGGTGAGTTCGGTCATTACACTCACCATTTCCCCCAGATCGCTGATTTCAAATTGTTGAAAGACTCGGGTAGTCTTCCCCATTCTCCTGTACAAACTGCCCCTCAACAGGCACCACAACAATACGTGCAACAACCTCCTCTCGTCGTGCTGCAAAATCCTATTCCACATCAAGGTGTGATAAACACCCAACATGACACACAACATCCCCCACCTCAGGTAGAACAATACCACAACCCCAACAATCCAGCGGAGTGTACAATTCTCCTCACCAGTGAGGAAGAAATCCTTCTGCAAGCCCGTAATCGTCAGTATCATACCCCCGCTGAGTCTCCTCCCCTCACTCCAAAGACAAACCCTACACCAACGGGACCCCCGTTGGTGATTCCTCTCCCTTCCGCCGAACCACCACTACGCATCCATTGCATCCCCTTGCATAGGAATGTCCACAACCCACAGGCTAGGGCAACTCATAACTATAGCTTGGTCGACGACTTAGCGCAATCCCCGGCTGCCATGTTAGTCTTAGAAGTCCTCCAGACTTGTCCTATGCAGCGGAAATCACTACTTTCTGCCTTGGGGGCAGTCGACCTGGCCGATACTCGACTCATTACCTTTGATCTTGACAGCGGAGAACCTCATCTTCCCGCCTTGATTGCTTTTCAAATACCAGTAAAAATACGGAACATCACAGCTCATCGATGTATCATCGATGAAGGTGCATCTACATGCATTATGTCCAAAACTGTATGGAAGAAAATTGGTTCTCCCGAACTCATACCCTCTGCCATCACATTACGAGCTTATGACGGACGATCATCCTCTCCTAAAGGGCTCTTCCAAAATGTCCCCGTTGAACTTGGGGGAAAGACTATTCTCATTGTTATCGAAGTTATCGACGTCCCACTCGATTATAATATCTTGTTCAGTCATAGCTACAGTATGCTATGAAGGCAGTGGCATCTTCCTTCTTTCGGACAATGATGTTCCCCCACAATGGGAAGATCGTGACCATCGACCAAGTCTCAGATTATGAGCCCAACCCATCTGCCAACCTTGATAACATTCTTCCTCTCATCCACACCAACCAAGACACATATCCACTCGTCGAGATGGGTCCTGGGATTTTCAAAGATCCATCCTTGTTAGGGACATACCATGGAGCACCACCAATCCTTCATCCTGCTAATCAAGTGTGTGTCATATCATCTAGCGAAACTCACACAAAGGATGTTTTTCCTCCTCAGGAGGCTTCAGTCATTCCTAATGTCTCAATAGTCACAGAACCACTCCCGCTGGAGCCTCCTGCACACTCGTCGACCTTAAAAGTCCATGAATCCACATCCCCCCAGGGGCATAGTCCCGTTTGGGAGACAGTTCCCCAACCCCTCACCCAAATTCCCTTCTTTTACCCTCCACCAGGTATTGAAGCTTTCCAGGTATCCGCAACACTCACACTACCGAATATGGTGTTAGCAATCCCAGTTTGGTATTTACACCCACCATAGATGGTCCCTCGACCATCCCTTCCCCCATAGGAAGGACTTCCCATGAAAACCCCCATCCTTACCCCCATCATTCCCCCACTCACTAACCCCCCTGCTACAGCTAGGGGCAGGAGAAATAAGAAAGAGCCCACCGCTCCACTTCCTCCACGCATCCCACCACCTTGCGCACTATGTGAGAAAGAGGGCCACCAAACCAACAATTGTCCATCACTACCTGAATTAAGGAATTTTATCCCCCTGAATCAAACTCCCACAACACCCGCCACTACTTCTAGTCCCCCTACTACCACCCACCCTTCCAGTAGTAAAGGGTTGAGGACCAAATATGCTTGTGCTATATGTTTAGAGTATGGCCATTACACCCATCATTTCCCAGCACTACTGCGCTTTCGGTAGACATTAGCGGCTGTACGCCAGAACTTTCAGAACAACCCACGCCCTGCTACATCCTCTTCAAATATCATTGACATTCGCTATGTCACCACTTCATTCAATGAACGTATGAGATGCCCTTGCTCTCTCTGCGATTCATTAGCTCATTTTACATACCAGTGTCCTATGATCCTTGAATACAGGCAACGTCAATTGGCCTTGCCTCACTAACCCGCAGAGGCGATAATTGACATTACCTCGTCACTAGAGGATCTTCATGTCATTTCTCCCGAGCCCGAGGCACTCCCAACACCTCCATGGTTCTTAAATGACATCTCTGAGGATTTACCCCGCAACCCCCCCAAATCTCCTGCTCATTCCCCTACAGACACTCTCCACCCAACCACCACAGGTACCCCTCAGTACTTCAATATATGGTTCATGTCGAGTGAACCCTCACCATCTCCTAGCATTGCTCCCTCTTCTTTTTCATCAGGGGGAAACCAAACTGTTACCGAGATCACTCCTCACGACCCCTTGTATTCCCGCCGTTTCCAATACGACGAGGAAATAATTGAAGAGCTAAACCACCCAGACTCTCCCTGGGATGCGCTACATCACCGCACACTCTTCTCTCCACAGGAAGCCCCCATGCCTCCTCACCAAAACCCCATTTACACAATTGAAACCAAATATTTTATCCCATTCGGACCTATCGATTGGTTCAACAATCCCATTCCTTCCCCTGATGCGTTTGAAGAAGGCAACATGGCCAACATTTCCCCCACCATAAAAATCGACATTTCCATTAAAAATGGCATCGTCGAATAAATCACCATTGGAGCTTCTTGCACTCCTCAGGAAACCACTGCATATAAAGCCCTCTTCCAGGAATACAGGGATATTTTCGCCTAGTCATACACAGAAATGCCTGGCCTCGATCCCTCTATTATCAAACATCACATCGACACCTGGCCCGACATCACACCAGTTCACCAGAAACAGCGACCGCTACACCCATTCAAAGCCACGACTATCAAAGCCGAAATCGACAAATTACGTGCTGCCGGGTTTATTTACCCCATCGCTTACACTTCATGGGTTTCCAACCCTGTACCCGTTGACAAAAAATAGGGCACTATTCGCGTTTGCACAGACTTTCATGATCTCAATAACGCATGTCCAAAAGACAACTTTCCAACGCCTTTCATTGATCAAATTATCGACGACTACGCCAACCATGAGGCTCTCTCCTTTATGGACGGATTCTCTGGATATAACCAAATACAAATCCACCTAGTCGATCAATATAAAACCGCATTCACTACCCCATGGGGTACTTTTGCATATCGTGTCATTCCTTTCGGCTTAAAAAATGCCGGCGCAACTTTCCAGCGGGCGATGACATACATCTTCCATGATCTGGCTAACATCATCCTCACCTACTTGGAAGACCTCATAGCTCGATCCAAGAAACGCACCCAGCATCTCGATGATTTATGAATCATCTTTCAACGGTGTCATCAGTACAACATCCACTTGAATCCTCTCAAGTGTGTGTTCTGTGTCACCGCTGGGTGCCTTCTCGGTTTTATTGTTTCCCAAAGCAGTATTACCGTCGACCCCCTCAATGTCCAAGCTATTACCGAACTTCCACCTCCCCGAAATTTACGGAAACTTCAGAGTGTACAGGGAAAATCTAACTTTCTCAGATGCTTTGTTTCCGATTACGCCATACACGCACATGGTTTCCTCCGCTTAATACGTCATGACATCCATTTTCACTGGGACGACCATGCCCAACAATCATTTGATGATATTAAAGCAGTGCTTTCAAATGCACCTTTAATTAGTGCACCTGACTATAATCACGACTACATCCTCTACGTATCAGCATCAGCTATATCAGTAGCTGGTGTCCTCGTCCAGCTCGGAGATGAAAATCATGAACACGTCATTTATTACGTTAGTAAGAACCTCTCAGGACCACCCTTGAAGTATAAACACGAAGATAAACTTTCTCTTGCAGTTGTCCTCGCAGTCCAAAAACTGTGCCATTACATTCTGCTTCACACCACAAAGGTAGTCGTAGATTCCAACCCTATGCAGTACTTTCTCAGCCGTTGGCAAGTTAACGACAAATTTTCTCGATGGATCATTATCCTCCAAGAGTATGAACTTGAATTCTCAACACCTAAGAGTAAGAAGGCCCTAGTTCTCGCCGAACTTGTCACGACCCTCCCCTCTGACACCACCAGTGCCCCCGTCAACACCGACTTTCTCGAGGAACATCTATTTTACATCACTTCTTATGATCCTTGGTATGGCGACCTTCTCGTCTACCTACGAACTCAAAATTTTGGTAACCACCTTTCATGAGATGATCGTCGACGTATTCTCCATCAGGCCCCCCGCTACCTCCTCATTGGAGACATCCTATACCGGCGGGGCGTCGACACCATTCTTCGTCGATGCCTGACTATCAATGAGGCCGACAGAGTCTTAAATGACTGCCACAACGACGCATGTGGGGGCCATCTTTTGGGTATATCCACTGCTCAAAATATTATCTGAGCTGGTTACTTTTGGCCTACCTTGTTTCATGATTGCATTCATGCCATGAAACGATGTGAGCAATGTCAGCTCTATGCCAACAAAGCTCGAGCTCCCCCCGCTCTTCTTCACCCTGTCATTACTGCCGACCCTTTTTGTAAATGGGGCATCGGCTTTATGACTTGTAATCCCCCCTCCAGCAATGGTCACAAATATATTGTTGTCGTCGTTGATTACTTCACCAAATAGGCCGAAGCTATGCCCACTTTCAACAACACCGCTAACACTGCAACATGTTTTTTCTTTAACCACGTCATATCCCGTTTTGGAGTACCACTCCAACTCATTTCTGACCATGGGAAACACTTCGAGAATGAGATCTTCGTCGAACTCTCATCTCAGTTAGGCTTCTCTCACGAGTTTGCCTCACCATATTACCCTCAGTCAAACAGACAGGTTGAGGCAGTTAACAAAGTCCTCAAGACCATGTTACAGCGCATGGTTAATAAACATAAAACCAATTGGCATCATATGTTATTTTCTGTGCTATGGGATTATCAAACGACAGTGAAGACCACTACTGGTTTCACACCATTCCATTTAGTCCATGGGGTCGAGGCAACTCTTCCCATCGAGTGCGAAATTCCCACCTTACGCACCGCAATTGAGCTATTACCTGACACTGCTCCAATGGAGCAGCGCTTGCTGAACTTGGAGTCTCTGGATGAAGATCGTTGATCTTCCTTACAGAACAACGAGGCAGCTAAAAAACGATCCAAGGCTACCTTTGATCACCATGTCAACCTTCGATCATTCCGCGAAGGCGACCTCGTCCTGGCTTATGATATCACTCATGATACCTTTGGCCACGGAAAATTTGAATCACTTTGGAATGGCCCTTACATCATCCAACATTGCCTCACCAAAGGCGCATACATCCTAGCCTCCCCTGAAGGCCTCTCTCTCAAGGAACCCGTCAATGGGTTATATCTCAAGAAATTTTATGCTTAAAAGTAGTCATTCTACTTTAGGTTATTTCTTTTTTAGTGTTTTTTAGTCTTTTTCCTCCTCCCCTCTCGTCTAAAATATCCTTTGTGCTATTGACATATGCTTCCTCCACCAGCCTATCACATTGGTTACACCGACGACGCCAGCCGTTGGACACAAAATCTCACTTCGGCTGCTTGGGCTCTCTACACGCCCTCACATGAAATGCTACATTCAAGCGACATATGTTTGGGGCCAGCCACCAACAACCAAGATGAATACACTGCAGTCATCGGCCTCTTGGTTGACACCCAGCATCATCATATTCGTCACCTTAGCGTCTTCCTCAACTCTCAACTAGTCGTTCTCCAACTCAACAATGTGTACCATGTACGTGATCCGTGCCTCTTTCACAAATACATGCAGGTTAGGCTGTTATCTCGACATTTTGATTCCATTACATTTACACATATTCCAAGACAATTGAATCAAAGAACAGATCAAATAGCTAACATGGTGTTAGATTGGCATATATCACATCAAACTACACATTCATAAACATATCATGAAACCCTGTCACAGCATATATATAGAATGGACGTACTCAACACATCAGCAAAAAACATGTAGACAACAGCAGGATCTCAAAATGTGTATACTCATGTATATAGAAAGGCCCATCAGGCCATCTGAATGTTTACATACAAAAATACATGTATCCGCAGGCCAATGCAGCACCTCGGTACACAAAATGGGCTCACCAGCCTATATACAACAAAAACAAAGATGTACATCATACACCACTCAGGGTGCCTCTATCGCACCACCACCTGCTCCTCCCTCAGGAGGAGGTGGCGGCCCACCACCACCAGCCCTAGGCGGTGGTGGACCACCCACAGGACCCTCCTGCCCCAGCGACAGGCATCCACTCGTCATAGCTGCAAGCACTGCTGCTCGCCGCACTATGGCCCACCATGGTGGCGGTACCCCTACACACTACTATAGGAAACTCTCGTCTTGGATGCACATCCACATGCCCTCAATCACATCCTATAGAACCGTCTCCAGACGATGGCGTATGTCATCATAATCCACTCCGACCGCCGCCAGAGAAGCGTGTGATGGCCCCGCACCAGGGTCATCATACCGGCACCTCCTCGCTGCTCGCTCCGGCTCAGCTGGTCACCCCACAACACCCTCTCACTGACACCTCTCTCCCTACAGTAATCTCTCTGGCTCTCGATGAACCGACACTCTCTGCATCTCTACCTTGCGCCCGCGAGGTGCCACATCTGCACATGCAAAAAACAAACAACAACAGATAGTATCAACATCTATATCATATAAATATGGACTGATATCTCAAAAGACAAATAAAAAACATACCAACATACTAAACATACCTCGATGGTCAAAAGCCTCCCCTGGAGGTAGTATAATGTCCGGGTCACCCCGAAAGTCCACCCCAGCATAGGGGTACCAAAGTATCACCTGCGACATCTGCTGCCATATCCCTGCCGCCTCTGCTAAAAAGAAGTGGCCACCTTCGCCACCACCGTGACGAAGAAAAATGGTCGACCACCGCCTCAATCGTGGCTCTCGCGCCCCTGGCATCTCTAGTAGAACCCTCGGGTGCAACATCGACACCCTCTCTAAAAACCAGGCCACTAGGATGGACCCGAAAGCAAACTCTCCTGCACCTGTGGACTGATAGTGGTCCAAATGCGCTACCATCCATGCATGCAACGTCATCCCCCATGCGAACTGCTCGCCGGCCACCACTCTCTCCAGCACCAACAGCTGGCCACCACTAATCCACTGGGTCGCAAGTGACCCATATATACGAACAATCATTGCCGCTATACAACGATGTGCCAGGGAGTCTATCGCACTAATGCTCACCACAGTCCCAGACATAAAGTCCCGACCTGAGAAATATCTCTGGCCAATATTGGCCCCCTGGGCAACACCGGCTCTGCCGGTAGGGGCATTCCCCGAAAGGGGATCCCAGTCAAAAAATAAATGTCCTCCACCGCAATGAAGGGGATCTGCTCTCCTCGTACGAGGAAGCAGTGCAGCTCCGGACTCCACATCTGGATCATGAACTACAAAAAATACTCCTGTGCCCATATCAACGGGCACTCAAAGAACTTTAGCAACCCACAAGTTTCCAAAGTCGCACGCACGCCAGGCCCCTCAATGGCCACGACGTCTCTCAACTGCGCCCAGTCTCGCTCTCGCCACCACACTGGCATCGTCACTATGGTCCACCTGCAGACAACACAAAGACCTATATCAGCTCATGCAACCGTCAACAACATCAAAATGACTCATTTTTTACCCTTCCACCCTGCGTCCTAGGCACGGTTGTTGTTACCCACAGGCGCGCACACATGCGCACCTGTTCATTACATAGACGCACACATATGCACGCATGTTCATTACACATGCGTGCATATATGCGCGCCTGTGCACTGCATAGGTGCGCATCGGTGTGCACCTGTTTGCTTCATAGGCGTGCTCCCACTCGCGCCTGTTCACCATACAGACGCACACAGGTGCGCGCCTGTCAAACCCACAGGTACGCACTGATGCGCGTCTGTTCAACTCACAGGCACGCCCTTCGGGCGCGCCTTAAATTCTCCCCATCGCACACCCATGCGCACATATCTGGTGGATAGGCACGCACGTATGCGCGCTTATCACCCGATCGCCCGCACATGTGGGGCCCAGACCCCCTAAAACCCTCTGTACAGCCCTCCGTATAGCCCTTGCCCAAAAATTGAAAACCTATTTCTATGCAGGATGATCAGACCACTAACCTGATACTCGCAAATCGTCGATCAGATGCCTCGTCCTCCCCGAATCTCCAAATCTCCTCTAAAAACTGCTCGTCTAGTCACTATTGCAGTAGGTACAAATGAGGTGGCAATGTGGGCCCTACAGCTATATATAGGCCTTTTTCCCAACTTCCACTCACCATTCCGAGAGCCCAAGGTGTCCATTTTTCAAACCGTCTTCAGCCACGGGATCAACATCCTGTCACCTACATTACAGCAGTCCCTGGGTCGCTTTTCATCCTGAGCCCCCGGGGCACCTTTTTCTCATATCATGGTCAGGTATGCACACGCATAGTCACATTTATCAAATACATGCTCATATCTTTGATTCTCTTCAGATATTGTTCACTTTGGGTATTTGGTTTTTCTGTGTGCAGGTACTTGTTCATCATCCATCGGCATCACCCCTTCAGGTATATACTCAGCACTGACATGTAGTCTTTCCCACTGCATCGCATTTACATTTCCAGTCACACCCTCTGATATTGGCCTCTAGGATCCCCATTCCCGGCTCTACAGTACCCATGCCTCCATTTGCATCTTCGGTACTGTTACCCAGTAGCATTCTTACCCACATGAGTTGTCTCATTCATAGCACCTTTTTGCCACTTTTTGACACTCATGTTGTGTTTCATTACCCTTTAGGGATGGGAGTCCCGATAGTCTTTCATCATGACGTGCATCAGCCACATCCTCCTTCTCCTCGTTTTGCTATCTTTCCCACACGGACGCCTAGATTATCTCTTTACGGTTCTATTATTTACCTGCACCTCCATAGTATCATGAACCCTCCATTTCATCCACCATCAGTTTGCCCATCTGCGAACCTACCGTCATTCCACCTACCTCATACAGAAACTCACCAATGGGGCCCCCACCCTTCATCAGTTTTCCAAAGCACATTATGCCCTACGTGGGCCACCCATATCACACTGAGGCACCCGTTTCTGTATTTGTACATTTCTCCCCAATTATTCGTTATTTATTGTACAAACACCTTTATTTCCAGTCATTACATTGTCTTTTGTCGTCACCTTTGGCACCTTGCTTCTTTCCTTTTGGCCACACGCAACCCATGTCACCCTTGGTTGGAGCATTACTTATCATCTACCCTTGCCGACATCATCCATACCTTCAGAGTACTCCATAGGTCACTTACCTCTACCCTCTGAATTTGTTCACCTTGTCCCGCCTCTGGCACAACTTATCACCGGTCTTGTCGTCCCCCTGACACTCAACCTTGTTACACGGTTGCGGCCACTCTTTATATCATACATCCTCCAACCAAGGGCAGTCTTGAGTCTTCCCACTTCTTGACTTCATCCAGGTACCTCTGCCACTTCCTCACCTCAGTAGATTCCACGAAGCCCTTTGCTTCTAGGAGTCGCGTTCCCCTTTTGTCGACATCAACACAATTTTCCGGAAGGGCGACAATATCTTGATTCTCATTCTCCATTCAATGAGAGATCTCGGACGGCACAGGGTGACACACCATTGCTCCCTGCTGTCATTGGCCCCCATAACATTCGATGCCAACACTTTCTCATGATATGGTGGGTCTTACTTTGCGACTATTGCAGTTATTTCTATCATTTGCTGAAGACCTCTGAACTTGGTAGGGCCATCAATGCCTGCATCATCGCCGATACTTATTACCGCGATAATTTCCCATTATTCAGAGTATGTTCCTTTGCAGCCTTGTCTTCTGCCTTTATCATCACCACCCCTGAGGGCACTGCAGTTGTCTACACCAACACTTCAGTCATCTTTTTTCAGAGTTACATAACACAAGCATGGGGCATGCCTGCCTCGTTTGTACACAGTTTTCTATTTTTCGCACCTCATAGAAGGTCGGGTCCTACCAGTTCCTTTTTTCTCCAACGGATCGCTCTGAATGATCCCACTATTACTCTATCTTACAAAAACATTCTCAGTAGAAGAAACATTGATGGATTTCGGCTAACCTCATCCATCAGGGGGCATCTGTTATCACTGAAATTTCGTCTGCACACGGTGACAAGAACTCAACATCGTCAAACAATAATGAAGTCATTCATGGCCCTGAATTAATCTCACAACATTCCAAAAAGGTCAAAAACTATACAAAGTAGTGAAAAATTGAAGAGCGCTTTACAGAAGTTGGGCGCGCGCACACATGCACGGAATAGGAATGTAGAATGCGCGCATACGCGCACGATGCACGGATGTTAGCGCAAAAATATGCGCACCTGCTAAACGACGCATTTATGAATGTGGTTGGCCTCCCAACCACTTATGGTTCAGCTCCCAAGCTGATTTGACTTCCAAATCTGAGCTGGATCCGAATGGTGGGCTGGTCAAAGACCTAATAATGCCCTAAATGGCCTCTTTTCACACTACAAAGCAGTTACACAATAACCCAATGAAATGCTATAAAAAGCCATGAATGCACCTCATTTTCTCAAGGAATTCAAAGTAATGTTATTTTGCCTAGATTGTTTTAAGGACTCCATCCTTGACAAGAACACATTGGCACCATTTCATTGAGCAATCCACCTCTCCATTGAGTGGATTTGCAAGGAGTTCTTTCACCACCATTTTCATTTTTCTTGTTGTAAGGAGAGCAAGCTTGTGAGGGTCCAAGAGCCTTCCCTTAAAGGAAGAAGGGACTCATAGTCCCCTTTCTTCTTGGTGCTTTGATTTCATCAATAGATCAACCTAAAAACATTGGTGACATGGGTCTTTTTGTGTTTGTTATCTCTATGTCCCTATGCTTGTGATTTTTGTTTTTATTAGTTTAATTCTTTCTTATAGTTTTGGTTTTTTTTCTCTAACTCTTTCTTCTACAGATTTCATGCTCAACAAGACCCAACTGGGCATGCAAGCACCTCTTATTTTCTCACCAAGGTGACGAAAAGGGTGCAACAATCACTGCACGTAAAGATGAGAGAAAGGAAGAGTTACAGTCATATTACAAGCTAATAGATAAAGACATGGAGTAGATCACGAAGGAATGGATAGAGGAGTTTGTTGTACCTGTTGCTGATGTAGAACTCTCCGACACTAAAATCATAAGAACCCCCTAGTCACCTGGGTCGAACATGTCATAAATTCCAGTGGGACAAAGAAGAATAAGAAGAAGCATGAAGAAGTCCAGAATATAGACACCGATGAGGAGGACAACGCCTCTGAAGAAAATGGATTTGGCTTGCTAGGAGGAGGAGATGAATAAAATGTACAAGGAGGAGGGGATGAAGGATAAAAACAAGGAAAGGGTGAAGCTACACCACCGAAAGATCCCCCTACTGAAACAGTAACATAGCAAAAGAGGAAGGTTTCTCCGCAGAAACCTTCGGCAAGAAATAAGATGTGCACTAGCAAGCCCCAGTTAGAGGCCACACTCACGAAGGACGACATCATCTTGGCCCGAGGAGCGATGGAGGATGCTTCCGAGGATATCTTGCAGAGATATGGAGAGAAGCAGGAGCAGTTGTATGGAAGGGCCGAGAAGGAATTGAAGGAAATACAACAATATATTCAATTTATCCGTGCAATACCTACTGCACCTTTCTCATCACAGATTGTAGAATTGGGAGATGAACCAACCCAATTGAGAAGACTTGTAGATGTGACAGAGGCTCGAATTCAGAAAGTCGAAGAGGAGAAGGAGAAGGCTATAGAAGCCTTGAAACAAAAGAAAGAGGAAGTCTTATAGAAATTACGAGTAGCGCAGTATAGTGCAATCGTGTATGAAAGTGAGAGAGAAGATTTTCGGGCAATACTCCAGGAGGAGAAAGCGAAGCTACAAAGAGAAAACGAGCAGTTGCTCACAGAACAGGCTGTAGTCAAAGAGGCAATGAACAAAGCATGCCACTCTATGTCAGGCTTAACACATGAGGAACATGAGTCGGTCGAGGTTCAAGTAGTGAATCTCGCTGAGACCATCCAACAACTTCAAGTGAGGATAACAGAGTTGGAGGTCCAAGCAGTACAGAGCACCCCACAGGAAGTGTGTGATCAGAGGGAGGAAACCACTAAGAACATAGTAATAAGGATATGGGCCCTCATCTCAAAGTGCAAACAACTGAGTGATAGAAGTGTGCAGACATATGAATGCCTCGCAAAAGACCCAGAACTAAGGAAACTGGAAGCACAGTTATAGGAGGTGCAATAGCAGGGCTTCTCAGTGCAGGCGCAGATGAAGCTGCTCACTGCAGTTGAAATAATGAATAGGTCCTAGGAACAATGCATGGTACAACAACAGATTACTACCATCTAGGGTAGAGTAAGTGAAGTCACACATAAGTTGCAACCGGTGCAGGATGAAGCATGCACGATGTTTGAAGATATTGAGGGACAGGGCTCGCAATTGGACCAAGTGGTTGTGACAACAGAACAATGCCTGGAAGGTCCTGTTACAGTGAAAATGATTCAAGAGCTCGCTAAGCAAGAGGCTCATGTGAAGTAGCATGTCAAGGCATCTCGAGTGAATCTCGAGGCCTTCGAAACAACATTGAGTAGAACTGAGTGACTCAGGACGAGTCACAGGTGAGTGTTGGGGGCATGTTGGCCCTCGACTAAGGTTTGAGGAAAGCTTGGCCATGTTTGACCACTTTTTTGAATTTGACAGGCTGGTCGAAGATGGATCGCCTAGGCGGAGTTGAGATCATGGATCTCACCGATTTCACGAGCTATGTGTACCCAAAAAGGGGTTCCTTAGGGTTTTTGTAATGGGTTATGGGATGTCGGCCCATGGGTTTACCCATGTTTAAGCCTTTTTGTAATTGATTGTAAAAGTATAAGTAAGAATGTATGGTAGAAGTAGTCAATAGGGGGAAGAAGCTAAGTGCAAGTAATTTTGAGTTTCTTTGTGCAACAAGATGTGTATGTAAGGCTCTATGCTCGATAGAGAAGTTGGCTCTGTGCCTTGACCTAATTTTTGGAAGGAGTGTTAAGGTCCTAACCCGCACATAGGTAGATCAATGTATTCAGATGTTGTAATAAAGGTCAATATTAATAAGGCCTTTCAATAAAATAGAATAAGGCGGATGTAAGAAGACCTAATAGAAGCTTCCTCTTTTAGAAGGATCTTCCTCTAGATGCTTCTTTTTAGTATAAATAGGAGTCGAGGGTATGAGAACCCTAGCTTGGATATTATTGTAATAGATCTCTACTCAACTGGAGGTTGCCCCCTCGCAGAGGCCTGTGAACATTGCTTTCAGATTCAAAGTGCTATTTATGTTGTTATTCTTATATCATTTCAGTGTTATTGTGGTGAATGTTCTGGTTATATTGTTGTTATTCTACCATTACTAGCATTTTATTTCAGTTCTGCATACATTCTATATCTGGTATATTACAAGTGGTATCAGAGCACTTTCCTCGGCAAAAAGTGTGCGTTAATTTTTTTTTCCAGGGTAGAGACGTATTCTGTTGTCTTTAATCCACAGAGATCTATTGTTATGCACATAAACCCACAGTTGAGGGATTCATACATGCAGGAAATACAAGTGGTACTTAAGCGCACATTAGTTGGCCACCCTTGTAACCCCCGTTGGTACCCCTTTGAGTGGTATCGCATCAGACAACACCTGTGTACGGATCGACCTAGATTACCTAAAGCCCTCTTTAGATAAACCAATCGACCGCTTGACTGCTATAGTGTCACCGAGAACAACACTCGGGAAGATACTCTCTAGTA
>CBVK0100247923.1:0-15407 GCA_900067695.1 Picea abies
AATTGTTAGATCAGGAGAATCGCAGGAATACATTAATTTGTATCGAAATTTCTACATTGTCCACATATAACCATCGGTTGTTAGAGTTGAGCTCATCAAATTTGCGTTGTCTAGTTGACTTGACAAGAATGCTCGACTCGATCATCTAGGCATCAAAGTCGTAGTCTATTGCTTGGATGGTCGATCCACTGACTGAATCTCTTCGATTATTGGTCGACTGTTTGGCCTACAGGATTGTTGACTACTCGACTAAATGATATAGATATCTGGTCGATCGCTTGACCGATTGTTTCCATATGTAATTCGACCACCTGACCAACTGATTCGAGGAGAAGTGTGATGAACCAATGGAACTTGATGTTCCAACACCCCCCCATTAGCACACAGATCTGGATATTCAATAGGTAAAATTACATTATCATGATACCGCCACTTAATTGTAGCTTCCTAAAACCCAAGCATTGTATGGAGGTTGATAAATCTAGCCTCAGATAAAGACTTAGTGAAGATACCATCAACCTGATCATCTGTTCTACAATATTCAATAGAGACAACGTTCTCATGAACCAACTATCTCAAATAGTGAGCATGGAGCTCAACATGCTTCATCTTATTGTGGGAAATGAGATTGTTAGCAAGCTGTATGGAACTCTGATTGTCACAGTTGATTGTAGTCAAGGTCTGACTAGAAAATCCAAGTTCAACTAGAAGTTGGAGAATCCAAACTGTTTCTATACCTGCATGAACGATGCCATGATATTATGCTTTTGTAGTCAATAAGGAGATTGCCTTCTATTTCTTTCACAACCAAACCAATGGTCCAGTGATGATGAGAAAATAATATACAGAAGTGGACTTTCGATCATCAATGTCACCATCTTATTCAGAGTCGGTGAAATCAACTAGTGAATCTAAACTTCAACAATACTTCATGCCAAAATGAGTGGTACCTTTGAGATAACAGACAATCCATTTGACTACTTTCTAGTGGCTTTCTCTAGGGTCTTGCATAAACCAAGATACCACACTAACAACAAAATAAATTTCACGTCGACTATGAGTAAAATAAATAAGACTATCAACCAATTGTCCATAAAATGTAGCGTCGACTTTGGGATTTTGACAAGTTTTGGTGAGGTTTGCTCCGGATTGAAAAGGAGTAGTACGGGGCTTACAATCGGCCATATTAAAACATGTCAAAAGATCCATTACATATTTATATTGAGAAATAAAAAAACCATCACATAGTGGTAATACTTGAAGACCCAAAAAATAATGCATAGTACCAAGATATTTCATGTCAAAGGAGTCAACAAGTTGTTTCTTCAATATAAGAATGAGATCAGTGTTATTTCCAGTAATGATAAGGTCATCAACATATACATCAACAATCAAAGTGTCTCCATTGGTATGGAGTACATACAAGCTATGGTTAGATTCACAACATTTGAAGCCAAGCCAAAGAAAGAAACTATCAATCTTAGCATACCAAGCTCACAGAGCTTGCTTCAAGCCATAAAGAGACTTCTTGAGTTGATAAACCAGGTTAGAATCTGTCAAAAAACTGGGAGGTTGTTCCATAAAAATTTCTTCAGATAGGTCTCCATGAAGAAAATAACTCGACATACATTTGATGGATTTTCCATCCAAAGCACATAGCAAGGGAAAGAATCATTCGAACAAAGTTCATCTTTGCAACAGGGGAAAAGGTCTCAGTGTAGTCAATACCTTGTTGTTGAGAAAATCCCTTCGCGACCAAGCAAGCTTTATGTCGCTCAACAACACCTTCAGAGGTAAATTTGGTTCTGTAGACCCATCATCACTTCATAACATTCTTTCCTTGCAGTTGGGGAACTAATTCCCAAGTGTTATTATTTGACAAAGAATCAATTTATGTCTACATAGCCTGTTACCATTTAGGTCATCCTTGAGCATCTGGGTAGGCAAAAGGATCAGAAGTTTGAAGTACACGAGTCATCAATGAAAGACTGACATGTTGATTTTGACTTCGAGTTTGTCATCAAGAGGAAATATCACCAACATCGGCTCCAATAGCTTTCATTATTGTGGCAACCTAGTGGGGTAGACAAGAAACAAAGGAATTATTGTTCACTACAAAGGGTCCATCAAAAGTTGGAACAATTTCAGTCAACAAAGATGGTTGTCCAGTCAAAACAAATATCGACGGATGAATCGACTCAGAGGTTGATGATCTAGTCAAAATAGGAACATAGTTTGAAATGCCATTCGCATGACTAAAATATGGAATAGGAGTACCAAATTCGGAAACAACATCAAAGTGTGTTGGATCATGTTGTCATTGATGTCAAAGGAAAAATGTCTTGTCATATTATATTGATGTATTGATTGATGGATCATGTATTTTTATTGATGTCAATGGATTGATGTCAAGTGGAGTTATAGTTGTATGATGTCATGCATAGATGAAGATGCATCAATGTGTTGTCATTGATATATGATGCATAGATGAAGATGGATCAATGTGTTGTCATTGATATATGAAGCATAGATGGATCAATGTATTAATGTATTGATTGTTGGATCATGTGGTCATGCATGAAATCAATGACAAATGGACAATGTCATAGTGATGTGTTGTCATGGGTTATTCCAAGTTGGATTGATGTAAAGATGACTCATTATTGTCTTGTCATGTTTGATATGAAGTACAAATGGATGAACTCCAAAGTGGTCCCCTTATGATGAAATCCCTCACAGGAAGACGCTTTGCAGTTGAGTTATCCTAGAAGTATGGTTAGAGAACCCATGCTTAATTGTGGAATAATGAGATAATGAATTTGTCAGTGCAACTATCCTAGATGGATAGTGCTTGTCATGCCATTTTCAGTGGTATGGAACGTCACATAACTCCTCACGGTTTGAGAGTTATGGCCTTACGAAGTTGGAGGACCCTCATTGTTGGCTAGAAGCCCCCAAAGGTCAAAGGTAGTCAAAGTGTTTACAAAGAAGAAATTATTTAAATAATAAAGTGAAGTGATGAAGTCAAGGAGGATTATTTAAATAATAAAGTAAATGGAGAACTCACCAATTATGGAAAGTGGTTATAAGTGGGTTAACCCTAAAATAAGGAAAGTGGGTTAAGTGGAAAAGTGGATATATGGACAAGTGGCCAATTGGACAAAGTTGGATATAGGTGGCTATGTGGACAAAGTGATTATGTGGATAAAGTGGATATGTGGGCAAAGTGGCTAAGTGGATCCTTCTAAAGGAAGCTACTTGGAGAGTATAAATAAGAGGCAAGAGTCTCTTGTAAGAAATATCTCTTGAGCATATATTGAAGATATATTATGAGTGAGAGAGTGATTCCAAGTTCTCATGGATGCATCAAATTTTTCATAAATCTGAGATCTTAATGGCAAAATTTTTGGAAGTTCAGAAACCCTAGTTTCTAAAGGAGTATGCGAGCAACAGTGGGCCATAGTGCGTACATATGCGGGCTACAGTAATCCAGAGTGCGTACACACTTGGGATGAAGGAGGTCATAGCATGTACAATTGGAGAGAGTCATGGAGAATTGAGTATGAGTTGGTGCTAGATTCCTAAATTCTGAAGCAAGTTCCAGATCTGCATTCTATGGGCTCAGAACTACCATAAAAGTTGTTAGGGTCCTAACCCACACATAGGTAAAGCAATATATTCAGATGTAATAAAGGTCAATATTAATAAGGCCTTTCAATAANAGGTCAATATTAATAAGGCCTTTCAATAAAATAGAATAAGGCGGATGTAAGAAGACCTAATAGAAACTTCCGCTTATAGAAGGATATTCTTCTAGATGCTTCTCTTGATAGACATATTTAGTATAAATAAGGGTCAAGGGTATGCAAACCCTAGCTTGGAGATTATTGTAACAAAGCGCTGCTCGACTGGAGGTTTCCCCCTCGAAGAGGCCCGTGGACATTGATTTATGAATCAAAGTTCTATTTTTGTTGTTGTTCTTATATCATTTCTGTGTTATTGTGGAGATTATGCTGGTTATATTATTTTTATTCTGCGATTTCTAGCATTTTATTTCTGTTCTGCATACTTTTTATATATGGTATATTACAAGTGGTATCAAAGCACTTTCCTTGGCAGAAATTGTGGGATTTTTTTTTCTTCAGGGTAGAGACATATTCCAACGTCTTTAAGCCACATAGATCTGTCGTTATGTGCATAAACCTACAGTTGAGGGATTCATACATGCAGGAAATACAAGTGGTTCTTAAGCTCACATCTATTGGCCACCCTTGTAACCCATGTTGGTACCCCTTCGAGTGGTAGCGCATCAGACAACACCTGTGTACAGATCGACCTAGATTTCCTGAAGCGCTCTTTAGATAAACCGATTGGCCGCCTGACTGCTATAGTACCACCGAGAACAACACTCGAGAAGATACTCTCTAGTACATGGGTAGTCGGGTAGTACAGCTAAGGGTATGGTCTATCCTCCTTAGTTAGTGCCCTAAGATATTGGGCCAAGTACTACTGTTGGACCCTGCATGTATATCAGAGAGCTATAGCATAAGGCAAACCCTTTTCTATAGAACCATTGAATACCTAACCCTTGGGGGACAGAAACATAAACAAATTAAAGCAGACAATATCTATTGCCGCACAACTATGTTCGGGTTGCCAAGTAAATACACATTTCTTTCTGGTTAAGCATTTGGGGATTTCATCACTACAGTATTCTTCAGACCGGAGTATAAATCCGCAAGTGTAAAAAAAAAATAAAAAAAAAATCTGGAATTTGTTTCACCATTATTTGAGACCTATTCCATTGGATTCATCTCTTTGCCCTTATCACATTCATCCATAACATTTTTCAGCAAAATTTTTGACCCCGCCTACCCATTTTTAGTTCACCCATCCTCATGGCCCATACCCGTAGCCAAGACCTGGAAGCTTGCTTCAACACCTTGCAATCTGGTTTCCTCGAGACCCAAAAAGAAGTGAAACAACTGAATGCTACTGTTGCCTCCATCGATACATCCATCAATACAACCATGCAGTCCTCAATGGAGGAAGTCAAACAAGAACTGACCACCCAGCTTGAATCTGTCTTTGCATCACTCTGAACCAAACTGAAGATCCCTACAGATGACCATTTCTTTGACGCACCTCCAAATACTGAAGCTGAACATTCCTTCCGTTCCCATACCTTTTAGCCCCATCAATTTCAACGTGACCTATGCCTTCCGCGGGTGGATGTGACCAAATTTGATGGCTCAGACCCCACTGGTTGGGTCACCCAAATGGAACATTATTTCTCTTTATACAACATTACAGATGACTTGGCCAAACTCCGGTATGGTGTTCTCCATCTAGATCAAGAATGTTGGCAATGGAGAAAAACTTCTCGTCAAGGGTATATTGCTTGGAGCTAATTTGTGACTGAGTGTAACACACCCACTATCATAATTTTAAAAATTTCGGATTAATCTCCCACAAGTGAGAAATCTTCCAAAACCAGCATTTGCGAAAAGCCAACCATTGGTTAAATATCGGGATTCGAGGTTTCTAATGTCAAACTCATTCACCCCTATGAATCGCGATGCTTCGAATTTCGATGCGCTCCTCACGCATCAGCTCCCCAGGCCAAGCCTGTGGTTCACTGCCTTTACGGCTGTGGTCTTACCTCCTTTCGGAGCAACTCCTATTGGAGTTTCAGGTTTTCTGATGTCGCAATTCACGGGTCCTCGGACTTCGCAATTCTCCGATCCCTGATATGTCCTTAACACATTAGCCCTCTACGCTAGCTTCGTTCTCATGTGACCTGCGACCATATGTCCACCGCTCTATAGCTACCCATCGGGGTTTTGGGGGTTTATGTTGTCGCGATGCACAAGCCTTCGCAAGTTCCGATTCCCCAATCCTCGATGCCACTTGGCATGGATTCACGGCCAAGCTTGATCTTTCGACATATGTCCCATGTTCTGGCACCTATGGCCCACACTCCTTATGATGGCGTGGAGTGACACCTGTCCTCCACTGGAGTATTATGACTAAGGGACTGTCGCGTTTCAGGGTTTCAGAATTCCTCCTGTCGTGAATTTCTTGTTATCAAGAATCCCGAGTTGCCGAACCCCGATTCCTCGGGATATTCTGACACGCGTCTTCGTCATGAATGGCTCAGATCTCATCGGGAAATCGTGGTTCGCGATTTCCTTGTGCGCGAATCCCTTGTCTCCGGGAACCTCGATTCCCGATCTCCGACTCTTCGGGAGTCTCTGCCACGTATCCCTGCCAGAGGCTATACTCCATGCAACTCTTCCCGATCCAACGATTTACGGGATTTCTACTCCAGATCTGATGGCTCAGATCATTTCCTCACATGCCCACCCCTGCGCTTAACCCCTGCGCAGCTTCTCCGAATCCAACGGCTGACGGGAAATGTGAACCGAGATCTAACGGTCCAGATTCGTTATTTTGGGTCTTGGGATTTACGATCCCAAGTTCTCATTTCTCACGATGAGAGCGGGCAAAACATGTAATGCTTGCGTTACTTTTGTCAATCTAGTGGTCGTGAATGGCTATGGTTCCTCCGACGAGATCTCATCCGTCGACTGGTCACTCCTCACAACACTACTATCTTGGAACCTTAAGAGAATCATTCCTCCTTGTGCAGGGTTAATAAGGCCTGTGCATTCGAGTTCTTGTTCTGGGTTCTTAGTGAACCTTTCCAAGGAGGAAGTCTCTGGGAGGAGGTCCCTACCGGGGTATTCCCGGAAGTAGATAAAAGAAGACAGCTTTCCAAGGACAGCTGGGTATGATTAGATTCATTCGTCAATGTAAACCGAGCACGGTTTCCTCGATGTTAAGCATATATCAACTCATTCATATCGAACATCATGCGAACACTATCATACTGCAAATCCTTTACAATTTCATAGTTCTGTGAACTAATATCTACTCCTTATCAGCGATTACTACACAAACATTACTACACAGGAATATATGTACAAATCCACAGGTCTATGAATACACGTGACAACATATAAATTCAAGATGCAATATAAGAAAAACACTTATCAGAAATAAGTTCAGCAATGCAAGCAACCGCTGAGAGGGGTGCTCGTTTCCACCCAACCGTAGGCTTAGTGACTCCTAATGGATTTACCACTAGCCACCCCCAAGATGAGACCACGATGTCCTGAGATCTGCATCTCTCTCTGTCCGCCAGTGTACAGGAGCGAAGGTTGCAATCCCCTCCTCTCTGTGATCACCCACTCTGCATCCAACTGTCGAGTTCCCCTCGCGTTTTCCCCTTTCAATCGTTTCAGCTGTACGCCTTATCCTCTCGCGAGGTCGCGCGTGGAGCAATTCCCCTCGCGTCTGATCAGACCTGACAGCTCTATGAATGGGCGGTTCACCATCCCATCCATCATTAATCCATCCACCCACCATCCTACGAGGCATTAGATTCGGGGCCATCGAGCTGCTTTTGGTTCTCCGGGCCAGTGGAGTCCAAATATGGTCTTGAATTCTCGGCAGAAGTTAACGCCCCTTTTTCAAGGTGCCCTCCACCACCATCATGGTCTCTTTTCCACACATCCCCTCTCAGCAGTTCTGCAATAAATTCAAACTGTCATTTACATTCATTGACTTCTTCCTGCAGGTCCATTTACATCACATATTCATACTTATGAGTTTTGCCATAGTCCTCAGCCAGTTCGGTTATATTTACAATCTGGGGGAAACAGGGTGTTACACTGAGCTTTATGAATGCTTTGACACTGACACCAACCATTTGGGCCATTTGAAAAAGTTGAAACAATCAAGCACATTAGAAGACTTCATAGCTGCCTTTGAGTGCCTGGATTTTCGAACAGAGGGCATGACTGATGCTTTCTTTCAAGAGTGTTTTATCAGTGGCCTCAAGGTCGAGATTGGGGCCCATGTCCTCATGGTTTGACCCTCTAGTTGGGTGGAGGCTACTAAAAAATCTAAAGAATCACAACAGGTTGTATCCTCTCAAAACCGTAAACCCTCCTTTATCCCTCACCCTAAACCCATAAATCCCACTACTCCCTCCACCCCATTAAAGATCCAAAAATTGACCAGGGATGAAATGGATGAATGCAAACTCAAAGGCCTTTGTTATAATTGTGATGACAAATATTTCCTGGGCCACAAGTGTAAGGAACAAAATATTTTTATGGCCATCTCTGAGGATATTTCAGAACAGGATGTTGAAACTCCCCTTGTGCCTGAGTCACCTGAAATCACTGACATAACCCCTCCCTCAGACCCTTCCGAAGTGGAACCGATCATTTCCCTCAATGCTCTCACTGGCTTCTCCACCCCCCCAAACCCTCAAGTTAATTGGTTACATCAAGCATCAGAAGGTCATCATTCTGGTTGATAGTGGAAGCACCCATAATTTTATTCATCGCCGCATTGCCCAAGAAACTCATTGCTACATCCATGCCGTCAACAATTTCCAAATCATGATTTCCAATGGTGGTTCCATGAAATTTGGAGGGCGCTGTGAAAATGTGCATCTCCAAATCGGTGAATACCACCTAAAATCCCATATGTTTGCTATCGACATGGGTGGTTGTGACATTGTGTTGGGTGCAGACTGGCTAAGGACTTTGGGTCCCATTCTCATGGATTTTAAGGAATTAACCATGCAATTCGACCAGGAAGGCCACCAATATAAATTCCAAGGCATCACTACTGGTTCACTTGAGGTCATTAGTTCCTATTGCATGGAAAAGCTGCTCAAAAAAGGTCATTTTGGTGTCATTGCCCAACTCCATGCCATACAAGCAATAGAGACAGCCCCGGTGCCAAAAGACCTCCAAGCCCTCCTTTCTAAACATCAAATGGTATTTTCCACTCCCCAATGACTCCCTCCTTCCCATGGTGTTCATGATCATTCCATTTTCCTTGTACCTAGAAGCCTTCCTCCCAATATCCGTCTGTATCGCCACCTCTTTTCACAAAAAAATGAAATTGAGAAAATGGTTCGGGAACTCCTTACTACAGGCATTATCTGCCCTAGTACGAGCCCTTACTCTTCTCCTGTAGTCATGGTCTTGAAGAAAGAAGGTTCTTGGATAATGATTCCTGACTTTTGTGCCCTCAACAAACTGACCATTAAAGACAAATTTCCCATTCTTGTCATTGATGACCTCTTGGATGAATTGAGTGGTGCCCAATTCTTTACTAAACTTGATATTCACTCGGGCTATCACCAGATACGTATGAAAGAGGTAGACATTCCCAAGACAACCTTTTGAACTCATGAGGGCCACTATGAGTTTTTGGTCATGCCCTTTGGCTTGTGTAATGCCCCCTCCACCTTCCAAAGCCTCATGAATCATGTTTTCCATCCTTTTCTCTGTCATTTTGTCTTAGTTTTCTTTGATGATATCCTCATCTATAGCAAACCTAGACATACCATCTTACTCATGTGGATCGAGTTCTCCATCTACTCTCTCAACACCAACTTTTCCTGAAACAGTCTAAATGTGCTTTTGGTGCCTCAGAAGTAGAATAATTGGGTCATCTGGTTGGCAAGGATGGCATCAGGGTGGATCCAAAAAAGATTGAAGCTATGCAAGACTAGCCGCACCCAAAGACTCTCAAAATATTGCATGGATTTTTCGTCTTAACAGAGTATTATCGCAAGTTTGTTAAGAATTATGGAAAGATTGCAACACCTCTCACTCCTCTCCTAAAAAAGAACTCTTTCACTTGGACTCCAGATGCTGCTCAAGCTTTCCAAACCTTGAAGATGGCCATGTGCACCACTCCGGTTTTGGCCCTTACTGATTTCACAAAGACATTTGTATTGGAATGTGATGCCTCAGGGAAAGGAATCGATGTTGTCCTTATGCAATAGGGTCGACCTTTGGCCTTCACCAGCAAGCAACTATCTGAAAGGAATCTGGGAAAACCCATCTATGAAAAGGAAATGTTGGCTATTCTACATGCCATTGATTTGTGGTGCCCTTATCTCTTGGGGAAACATTTTCAAATTAAGATAGACCATCAAAGCCTCAAGTACTTTTTGGAATAACACATTTCTTCCCCGGAGCAACAAAAATGGGTGACTAAACTCTTTGTATATGATTATGAGATCATTTACAAGAAAGGAAAAGATAATGTGGTGGTGGATGTACTGTCTTGAAAATATGAAGAAGAAGGATCCCTTTTTTCTCTTTCCTTCATTGTACCTGATTGGCTCCAAGTTGTTTGCCAAGAATGGCTACAAGATCCCAAAAGTTCACATCTGATCCAACAATTGCAGACCATGCTCCATCTCCCCCAGGGTACTCTTGTCTCCAGGATGAGCTTCGATACAAAGGCCATTTGTATTTAAGTAAACAATCAAAGCTTAAATCCACAGTACTTTTTGAGCTTCATGCTACACCCACAGCGGGGCACTCCGGGCTCACCAAAACCTGTGACAGGGTCAAACATTCTTTTTTCTGGGATGGTATGAAACAGGACATTCGTAATTTTGTCTCTAAATGTGATTTGTGTCAATGCAACAAGGGATAAACAGTCAAATCTCTGGACACACTACAACCGCTTTTGATTCCACCTGCTATTTGGAAGGATATCTCTGTGGATTTTATTACTGGCTTACCCAAATTGGGAAATAAATCAGTCATAATAGTGGTTGTGGATTTCCTTTCCAAGTATGCTCATTTTTGTGCTCTTCAACACCCATTTACCACATCCACGATGGCTCAAATTTTCATGGACCAGGTCTTCAAGCTGCACTCTATTGTTTTTGATCGTGACCCAACTTTCACAAGCAATTTTTGGCAAGAATTGTTCAAGCTACAGGCCACACAATTGCATCTCAGCACAACTTATCATCCCCAGACTGATGGTCAAACATAAGTTGTCAACAAGTGTTTGGAAACATATCTGAGGTGTTTTGCCTCTGAAAAGCGAAATTAGTGGGCTCAATGGTTACCCCTAGCTGAATGGTGGTACAACACTTCCTACCATACAACTACACGCATGACTCCTTTTGAAGCAGTATATGGATAGAAGCCACCTTTAGTTCTCTCATACTTACCGAGTACCTCGAAGGTCCAGGCGGTTGACCAAACACTTACAGTTCGAGAGGATATTCTCCATACCCTCAAAGAGAACTTGGTCATGGCAAAGAATCACATGAAGTAACAAGAAAATCAAGGTCGCTCTGAACGTCAATTTGCAGAAGGGGATCAGGTGTTTCTGCGACTACAACCATACAAGCAAACTTCCCTCAAGGCCGAGCATTGTCAGAAGCTAGCGCCCAAATTTTATGGTCCTTATACAGTTCTTAAGCGTGTGGGACAAGTCACCTATCAGTTAGCTCTACCTAGTCATTAGAAGCTACATCTTGTTTTTCATGTTTCATGCTTAAAGAAGGTGATTGGAACTAGGTACCAAATTCAAACCAACCTTCCCAAGTTAGCTGAAGAAGGATCTGTTTGGCTACAGCCAGAAGTAGTTTTGGACCAGCATGAGCATCACTTGCATCAGAGAACCATCAAGGAAGTGCTAGTCTAGTGGAAAGATACAATTCCAGCAAATGCCACTTGGGAACCAACTACCATTCTACAACAATTTTCACATCTCAATCCTTGAGGACAAGGCTATTTTTAAGGGGGCGAACATGTTAAGGTCCTAACCCGCACATAGGTAGAGAAATATATTCGGATGTAATAATGGTCAATATTAATAAGGCCTTTCAATAAAATAGAATAAGGCAGATGTAAGAAGAACTAATAGAAGCTTCCGCTTCTAGAAGGATATTCCTCTAGATGCTTCTCATGATAGACATATTTAGTATAAATAAGGGTCGAGGGTATGAAAACCCTAGCTTGGAGATTATTGTAATAGAGTGTTGCTCGACTGGAGGTTGCCCCCTCGAAGAGGCCCATGAACATTGCTTTCTGAATCAAAGTACTATTTCTGTTGTTGTTCTTATATCATTTATATTTTATTGTGGAGATTATGATGGTTATATTACTGTTATTCTGCCATTTCTAGCATTTTATTTCTGTTCTACATACTTTTTATATCTGGTATATTACAAAATTTCTGGTATGGTTAAGTATGTTTTGATGGATACTCTTGCTTATGGTATGGTGAATGCTTAAGGAATTCTTGGTATGGATGTTGTGATATGGTTTATGTTGGTTGATTGACTGAGTGAACAACACTCTTGTGGTTCTGTACTGATATGGTTGCCATAGTATATCGGTTACTTATACGTGATTAAGTAACATTCATATTGTATGGTTGAGAAGCATGAGTAAGATGTTGGACATCATAGATGTGTTGTGTTTGGTTATGGTACAGATTGGATAGTGAAGGTAAGAAGTGGATGTGACAGAGGCTGCAGAGGATTTGAGTTTTCAAGGAGAAAAAACCCTAGTTGTTCAGGAGGCATATGCAGGCTGCTATGAGCCAGACTATGTACATATGCGAGCTGCACTTTGGTAGGGTGTGTACATGCATGTGCTGAACTACTGACAGGTCGTGTACCTATTGACAGATTGGTATCTGTTAAGGATTAAATCCTCTTCTCAGTTGGTGCTGAGTTGTGTAAGCTGAGTCTTGCATTGCAAATATGGTGCTCTTGTGGAGTTGATGCTCTATTCAGTTGTTGCTGATAAACCCAAGGATTGTAGTCCATAATAAAAATAAAATTGTACATACATCTTGTGTTCCTTGTGTTCTTTGTGGTGATGGCTTATTGATGGCATATGTTTCTATTATCTGTTGTTGATATATGTTCATATACAACTTGTTATAAATTATAGTAATAAGTGATGAGTAAATGGTGATTGATAAATAAGGAGTTTTGTGAAGGGAGGTTGAAAAAATCCCTACACGAATTCACCCCTCTCTCAGTGTGGTCGGTGTGTCCAACAATTGGTATCAAAGTAGGCCTTCACTATAAGCCTTAACAAGCTTGGAGGAGATCCATGGACACACAAATGGATGATGAAGTTTGAATCCTTGATGAGGAAAATTATTCAACATGGAGAATAGAAATGAAAGTGCATTTGAAGGAAAAAGGAACAGGTGTTTGGAAAGCAGTTATTGGTGGATTAGTTCCCTTGAAGAATAAGTCAAAGTTTGCAGCTCAAAAGGAAGAAAATAAGAATGATGATTGGATCTCAAGACCATTTTCAATGGAATCTCAATTTCTATCAAAGAAATAATGGGACAATGCACTTCTGCCAAGGATCTATGGCTAAAGTTAGAGAAGACATACCAAGGAAAAAAGGAAGACACTAAAGACAACTCCATCAAGAACAATGAAGGTAAAGAATATCCAAAATCCTATGATTGCAATAATTCTAAATGGGATGAAGTTGAATGTTTCTCTACATGTGAAGAAGAAGATCTAGAAATAGTTAATGTTGAATCAGATGATAATTATCCCATGGAAGAAGTATAAGAAGAACTTTCAAAGATTAAAAAGAAAGTTGATTGGGGTTTGTATGAATACAACAATGACCATAGTTATATAGACTATAGCTATCTTTCTAAGAACACTAAAAGGTTTCTTGAAAGGAATCAAAATCATATCTTGAAACTCAAGGAAACACTCAAAGAACAAGAAGAAAGTAAAAAGACTCAATTAGAAGAAAAGGAAGAAGAGATCAAAAGACTAAAGAATGAAATAGAAGAAAGTAATAAGGTAGATGATGAGATTAACAAAAGTCTTGAAGTTAATATCCATCTCAAGACCCAAATTGAAGAAGCCAAAAGGGTAGAGGAACTATTAAAGAATCAAGTAAATGAAAAGGAAGAGTCATGTCATAAGTTGGAAGCTGAAGTTGTTGATCTTAGAAAGAAAGTAGGGAAGTCAAACAAATTCTTGAATAGCTCAAAAATATTGAATTAAATCTTGGATAGTCAAAGATCACCAAATTATAAATCAGGTCTTGGATACAACAAAGATGCTACACATGTTGAAGCAAGCACCTCAAAGAATCTTGAGGTAAGTTCCTCACTCTCAAAAGATGGAAATAATGTTGCAAGTCATCCATCTACACAAGGGAAGGAAACTTTCAAAAGAACAAAGAAAGGAAGACATCAAGAAGCCATATTTACACCTCAAAGCAAATTCAAAAGAGAGACACCTTCAAGATGGACATCAAAGCAAAGGTATGAAAATGTTTTTCATGGTCACTGTTATTCATGTAATGAATATGGTTGCAAAGCTTTGGAATGCATATACTATGCATGGAGAGATAATGAAATATTTCATAACACCCTAAGGTGTTGGAGATGTAATCAAGTAGCACACATTGCTACTCATTGTCACACTATGAGATGCTACAGCTATAGTGGATTTGGTCACAAATCCCAGGATTGATGGAACACAAGAAGACAATCCACGAGGAGTGTTTCATATAGTATGACTAGAAGAACATGTGAGGCTATAAGAGAAGACAATGTTGTAAAGATGGAAGATCAGAGCTCAACTTCTGAGAAGCTGGGACACCTTCATAAGTGGGTGAAGAAGACTGAACAATCAAAACAAAATGGCAGCCTTAAGGGAAGCTCAAGTTTGACATCTTCTGAAGCATACGTGGGTTACAATGATAACAATCATGTACATATGCGAGTTGACCTATAAATAGGTTGTGTACATACACGAGCTATCTGTATAGAAGGCCGCGTATCTATGGTAAAATCCTTGGGAAGTAGGCTATGCAAATAAGTTGCAACTTGATGTGATGGTTTAACTCTGTGTTGCAGGGTATGACATGGTTTGTTGTAGGGTCTGACATGGTTTGTTGCAGGTTTTCATGATTGAATGTTGGCATACATAATTGATGTATGTATGGTGATGAAATATGGTTGAGTGTTGAAAGACTATCTTGGATGCATGGTACTAACCCTAGAGTGTGGATTGAGACATTTTTTTGTTGAGGAACAATGTTGGTTGTGACAGTAAAGTTATGGCACTTTGGTTTTGAGATATATCATGATGATGCTAGCTAGAGATATAATTGATCTATTGAGGCACACTTCTAGTACATGCATTTTTGGATACTTAGTATTTGTTGTAGTGAATGGAAGTTAAGGCAGATTTGATATGATAGATGGCTGGTACATATGTGATTTCCATTGATGATGTATTGTTAGAAGAATATTTGTTAGATATCTTGGTGCACTCATTTGGCATATGGTTGAGCTACATATTGGGACATGTATTTAATGATTTGATGAGCTGGTTATGTTATACATCATTGATGAGTCATAGCTTGATCTATAGTTGATACACGATTGGTACACTCTTGGTACATTATTAGAGGTACCTTCTATCGGTATGATTGGCACATGGTCTATGATTGATAGTGAGATCGGAAGAGCGTCGTGTAGGGAAAGAGTGTAGATCTCGG
>CBVK0100247924.1:0-15405 GCA_900067695.1 Picea abies
CANGATACATTAGCCAGCCCCCCCCACACACACACATACATATATATATAAACTTCTAAACATCTAATCCCAACTAATAGCTTAGAAAACTTCTTCAAAGAAAAAAGAAAGTTAGGACATTATTTTATCTAGAAGAGTGGATTCAACTCTTATAACATAAATAAATTGTTGGAACTTAATAATAATATTTGTAATTATTTTATAAATAAAATAACAATTAAATAATTAAATTAAAATTATTTGTTTATGTTATTCTTCATTGAAAATAAAAAAACAAAAGTCAATCAATCAAATTTGCAATTATAAAAGATGAAAGTTACATTGAAATAATAATATATTGTATATGGATTCTAGTGTTACCATAGATTTCATTGAAAATTGAAAATTAGTGGAGACATGAAGATGTTTTTAATAGGATAGTTGGAGTGAAAATATCATAATATAATTTTAATATAATGTGTTATTTAATATTTTTTTAATATTATATTTTAGTATTATTAAGATTTTTTTGATATTAATCACTTAAATGGTATATAAATTGTAAAATATAGTTATTTTAGAATTTACCTTCATTGAATGATACTTAATGCTCGTGATATTAATTATTACATAAACTTTATGAACTTAAATATATTATTAAATCAAGGATTTAATCATAATAATAAATTAAAGAATCAATTATAATATCCTATTTAACATCATCGAATTAATATTATTAGATCTAAAAGTAAAATTTTATAAAGTAGGTTGATTGAACACCACAATTATAAAAGTTAGAATTTTATCTTCACACTAAACATTCCATGTAAACAAAAAATTAAATCAATTTATTATAATTTTATTATGTATATAAAATTTTGTAGGCTAGAGTAATAATAAGAAAAAGGCCTAGTTATTCTTGCAAAACCATTTGTATAGTTCACCACAAGTTATCAATCGTCATGTCTTATTAATTTGTTGTCAAGTTCATACTCATAAGTTTCACAAGTTATCAATCGTCGTGTCTTATTAATTTGTTGTCAAGTTCATACTCATAAGTTTTACAAGTTTGAAAAGAGAAAAATGATAATACTACCCTATTAATGAAATGGGTAGGTTAAGCCACTACTTGAAAGGAGCATTGTCATTGTTGATCATATGACCAGCAAAAAAATAGTATTCAATGGTCTAGCTGGTCTAATTCTAATCCACAAACAACTGCTTTAAATTTATGTAAAGTTTACAAAAGTGGTCTATAAAACAACCTTAGTATGTACATTTAAAGTTTTTTTATTCAACTTTTCTAAAAAGTTGAGAAGGTTTCATGTTTTTAACTAAATGAAAGACATACACATCTATTCCCATAATATTAAATTAAACTTGCATCCATTTCTAATGGCTCATATTCTTTCATCCATTCTCATTTAGTGATATGAATGTTTATCTTATTGAAATCTTTAAGACACATATAAGTCGATCATACTCAATATTATTGATAAAGTGACAATATCTAGAACAAATAATAAAAAATGAATTCATCTAAAAATAACATAAAAGTAGATTTATATTTAAAATGATAAATCTTAAATTACAAAATGGCATTGGTTGATTCATGGTAGCATTGATGGCCATTTGAAAAATGCATTCAATGAATAGTGCTAACTCCGAAGGATCAAATTTGAACCAATGTTATATAAAATCAAAGGTTGAATATTATAGGTAATTAACAATAGTATAGCTAATTAAAATTCATCGAAATGGAAATAATGTTGAAAAATAATGATAAGAATGATCAAATCAAACCAAACACATTAAAAACATATTCGAAATTTCTATTTTTTTCTTTAAACAAATTTATTTGAAATAATGTTCTATCTAATTAGAATAATAGTGAAGATTAATGAAGATACAATTAATTAGCATGAGAGCCCCAACAAAAAACATCATTTCAAGTTCTCATTTTATTCTAAACATTTATGAAGATATTCAAATGAATACTAAATCAATTAGTTTGGAGGACCTAACAAAAAAACATATAGTCAAGTTATCATCTCTTTTTAAACCTATTAAGAAGAAATCCATTATAAATTTGATATGTACATGTTGAATTTAGCTCGATGGGTTAGCTTGAGTGGTTGAATGATGTGATCATGAGGTCAAGTCACTAGGATGGCTACTTCTATGGATATTATTGGGCCTCACTCGATGTTCCAACTAGGTTAGGTTTCCAAAAATGCAACTTCTTGGTTTACCCCAAGTTCCATCCTCGAAATGAGGGGAAGTGCCTAAAGGGTTTCCCCGGGATATGCATACCATTGAAAAATAAAATAAAACAAAATAAAAATGTACATCTTGAATTTGGATTCTCATTTATGAATACATAAGTGTGAATTATCAATTATTATTATTAATCAAAGTTGGGAAATATTTATATTAAAAAAGTTGTAGCAGAGCTAACAACAAACATACAAAAGGTGTTGATTGAGAGTCGTGTGTTCTTGTAGTTTTGCAGATTTTCCCTTCCCTAAAAAAACTGGGAAGAGAGAAGGTGAGTTTTCTTGCAGGGGCCTTTCTTGTCGAATTCATGAATACAAATAGATTCTTACAAATTGATTACAAAGGAATGTACATAAATATAAGATAGCTATCACTTTCTAGTTGTATTCCCCCCTTGTTATAACACTAAAATGCCCTACTCATGCATACATGGCATTGGCCTTCTTGCCTGCATAATTTTCCAAATCACTACTAAGGAGCTCTACTTAAAAAATCAATTTTTAGAGCATGTACGCACCCTATTGCACTACTGCCCGCGTACATACGCTTGCTGCACAATAAACAACCCGCGTGTACCTCCAAAAGTTGCAAAAATAAAAAATTTGTGAGGAATTCGATGGAATTTACAGGCTATTGGAGGTTTCCCAACCAATTCACCTGCTATAGCCCATCCCCCAAACGAATAACCATCCTTTTTTCATATAAAAGGAGGTATTAAGGTCTCATTTCACAACCAAGCATTAGAACGGTGAAACTCTTCCCAATTTCACTTCCCTTCCTTGCCCAAGCATTTGCAACCTTTTGTGAGTTATTGCCTCAACATTCCCTCTTCAGCCCCTTTTTTTCCATTCAATCCATTCCTTTTCCTTGAGGTGATTAGTAGATTGTGCGAAGAGGCTTATTGAAGGTGCACTTGGAGCATAGTAAAGAGGAGCCTGGACCAGGTTTGCGAAACAATGGTCGGAAAGTATTGTAAGTTTCAATCTTTGTTTAATGAATAAAAGAATCTCTTTTCCCTATCCCAAATGATGATGTTTTATGTCTTTTCTTTGATTTACACATAACATTCGATATCTAATCATAATTTATGAATAGAAATAGCATGCTTGTAGCCTTGTTTGCCTAGTCTTGGATGTAGGTCAGCTTTGGCAGGAGACTTGCAGTCTTTGGAGCTACAGAGCTTGAGGAGATCATCACCAAACGTTGGATAAAAGGTATAATTGCCAATCTTCTCTTCTACTTCCTTTTGGTCATTTATTTTGGTATGTTTGGGGTAGTGTAGAAACTAGATCGACTTTTAGGAGGTCGTTTTCTCTTTCTATATCCTAAACCATGGTATAGTTATAGGGGGATTTTCCCGCTAGTAGAATTGGCGACTCCACTTGGGAGTATCTATAGGGTTTTTAGGGAGTTTTTTGGGTTGTTGATTGGATTTTTGTTTGCCTTTTGAGTTTCAGTCAATTTTACTTAGTCTTTTTAGGGTTTCTGGTCACCTACAAGGTGCATACCAACTTCCCCTTCCTTGTAAGTCTTCCTTGTCTTTTTATTTTTTAAAATTCTCAGAGGTGTACGCGCCCTATTTTGGGTCATCCCGCATACATACGCGCTCTGCACAGTAGACAACCTGCGTACATATGCAGGTTGTTGATGCAACAACCCATGTCTTTGTTTCTTGAAAGTATTTTTTTTAATAAAGAGAGAGTTTGTCTCTTTCCTGATATAAGTTTAGATTTCTCAAGACTTTCTTCAACCAGTCAGAGTCTTTGTCTTTGGCCATATCTTGGGTTTAAGTTTCGGTTTACTTGTTCCTTAGTCTTCTTTTGTTTTCCCTAAAAGGTTTAGAGCAAGCTGTCAAGTTTTAGATCTGCCTTTTGGTTTCTTAGTTGAATCCCTACGATTCGCAGTAGGCTTAGGGTCTTTATCAATCTTGTTTTCAGTTTTCTCTTTGTTCTTGTTTCTTTCCTTTAAAAACAAAAAAAAAAGGGTCTTTATTTCAGTTTTTCTTGTTAAAACAGTTTGAAAAATAAAATAAAAAGAATTTATTTTCTTGCATTAAGTTTGGTAACGTAGTCAAGGTTGTTATTTGCAAAAGAAAAAGTGTCTTCATTTCAAATTTCTTTTCAATTTCCTGAAATACAAGTAGTTTTTCTTAGTCAAACGAAAGCAAGTTTTAGGATTTCTTCATTTACAAGATCTTGAAATATTGATTAGAAAAGTTAAATTTTCAAAGAGTTTTTACAAGCTTTGCTTTTAATTTCAAAGTATCTTTTGCTTTCAAATGCTTAAAGTTGTCTTCCTTTTTCGTCTCTTCATAACACCATCAGTTTCACTACCACACCCTTTACATAAATCAAACCTTAAAATTAACGCTTAATCTAAAATATATTAGACTTTCTTTTTGTAGGGTTCACCGACTAGTTTAGGGTTTTAGGGCCTTGAATTAGGTGTGAAGAGGAAACTCTTCAAGGCCAATGTAAAACAAACATTGGAGTCTGAGATAGGGAGTGTTTTAAGTCCAACATCATAAGAGTTAGTCGGGACCCCCCTCTAACACAGGGGAAAACACGAGGTCGCGTGAGAAAAGGCAGAGGAGATAACCCCTCCAAACTTGGACTAAACATAGTGGGAATTGTATATTGAGGGTCTTTCTTGGGAGCAATATCGATCGCATTTGCCTACAGAGCTTCGTGGACCTCAAATCCATTCGAGATCCTAAGTTGTCTTCTGGACCAATTTCATTCGATACCCTTAAAGAGCTTCAGACTTGTTATCCTGCTCATTATGATCTGCCCTACTGTCGACTATACCCGCCTGATGATCGACTGCGAGTTGGAAACCTAGTTGCCCATATTTTACAGACTTACACAGGTGATTGTGGGGGTATACCACGGTACCTAGGGCAGACATTGGATCGCGCTTCGCAGAGTATACCCGGAGGGTGCTTCCGTGTTCGAGTTTCACTTGCAACGATTAGTTTCTCTAGTGTCAATTGGCGTAACCATCCTTCCCACTAGTTAGTCAATTGCTTGATTTATCTTTAGGAAATTTTTAGTGTGTCCTTTGTGTTCCACGCTAGTCAAGCCTTATTGCGTCATTTGATCATTTCACAAAGTGGAAGATCAACATCTCTGTCGGTCACGAAGGCTTCAGGGCCTATCGTCGGTTACTTTGGAGACACCTCTGTCACTATTGAGGCGAAGAGTTTATCAAGAAGGGTCGTTCGAAGTGACTGGGCCGCAGGAAACTGTGCCCGAGCCTGCTCCGAGAGGAGACTTTCCGGCTCTGGAGGAATTCGTTGTTTCTGACCTTGAAACTGAAGGTTTCAGGCCAACCAATCCTTCGATTATCGACTTGTCAGCGTCGGTCTTGATTCAGATTGTCCCTCCTAAGGTGACATCTTCTGAGTGCCAGCTAGTTCTATGAGCGACAATGGAAGCGAATGTTTCTACTTCGTCCGGGAGTCTTCTTACTCTCGTTACAACGACTACTGGAGGGGGCATCCTACCTCCTCCCCCACCTTCACCAGTTAGGATCACAGTTGTCTCGACTCCCACAACTTTGAATAGTGGTTCGATACCTTTAACAGCTTCGACCATTGTTCTGTTTACTCATAACGCAACAAGAGCTCCCTTCTCATATGAGATTCCTGGATTTGATAAAAACTCGGTTCTTACTTATTCTACCTTACAAACCATGGGTATGGGGGCAGGGATCTCAAACGCTCCCTTGTAAGGGTCAACCACGGGCACTACTGTCCATTTTAATGTTATCCCTTACAATGGGGGGGTCATATACCTCCTTCGTCCCCTTCGCTCGGCAGTGATTTTCAGCGGCCAATCAAGTCGAATGCTAATTATAGCTTGTTTGGTGGAGGCAGTTTAGGACCTTCGTCTTATAAAACACTGGTGGGATCTATGTCGTTCTCCTTGTTTGGTGTGTTTGGGAACAACGCTTTATCTTCGGTCTCTTTCTCGACTGGGGGAAACCCCATATTTGGTCAACATAATCGAGTGCAAGGTACCATTCCTTCACAGGGAGCAATGACTGGAGTATACTCGATACAGGGTCTTTGGAATCCTTGGCAGGGCTCAGTTCCCTCGCAAGGACTATTGGTTAGGGGTAACCTCTTCCATACTCAATGGAACCTTGGGCAAGGCTATGTACCCATGCCCATCAGATCTATTGGGGGCATCCCCTTCCAAGGTCCTTGGAACACAACACAGGGAGCAATCCTTGCGCAAGCTATGTCGTCTAATTTCGGGAGTCAGTTGATGATGCCTCAACAGATGCAATTTCCTTTTGCTGGTCAAGGCCATGGTTTCTACCAAAACCCTGGCCAACAATCCAACTTTTCCTGGGCCCTTTTTTCCTGTAAATAACTCACAACCAAAACTACCCTTTCTGGCGACTCTACATCTTCCAGACTTGTAGAGATTACTGAATGACCTGCTTTGATGTCATGATCCATGTTGGCCCCCAATGCCAACTAAGTTTCCTTTAGATTGTCCAAAATTTGAGGGCAAGCATGGCGAAGATCCAAGTGATCATGTGACTACCTTTCACTTGTGGTGCTTGTCAAACCTGCTAAAAGACGACTTTGTCCAGTTGCGCATTTTTTAACACACTCTGATAGGGGGGTGTTGCGAAGTGGTATATTGAGCTCGATGGCTCTAGGTACTCTTACTTTAATGACTTGGAAATGGTCTTCTTGAACCATTTCCAGTTACCTATGAGATATGATGTCGACACCGAATTGTTGGTCAACTTTGAGAAAACCAAGGTCGACCATATCTCTGATCATATCCAAGAATGGTGGCGAAGAAAGAGCTTGATTAAGGTCAAGGTCCCTCCTTCTTTCTTTCTTGAGTGGTTATTGAAGTCTTTGGTTCCTTGCATATCCAAGTACATAGCGACTTCTAGGGTGTTTTCAGAAGAGGAGGCTATTATGAGAGCCCAACAGCTTCAACTGATCTACTCTCAGTCTGGCATGCTCTATGAGATCTTGCCAGATGTGCCACAGTCTACTCTCGATAAGGCCAAGAAAAAGTATGGGCCCCATGCCGATGGAATTGTGGGCTCAACACAAAGCAAGTCCATGGATCTGTTGTCAAATCAGTTGCAACAATTGTTGATAGAACAGACTGTGGCCAACCAGACTCTGAGTTCAGTTGTTCCCCCTACCTAGATGTTGAATATACACAATGTGCAGTCGACGAATCCCAAGGCCAACCAAAAGACTGAGGGAAAGAAGAAACAATGAAATAAGAAGGGTAAGGGGATAAAAAGGCTACCAAAAATGTTGGCGGGGGAAAAACGGAGAAGAAGAAGTCGAAGTATCTGTGTAATCTCTGCATGGAAGACCACCCAACTCACTTGTGCCCTCAGCTTGCAGAATCCCATAAGCTATTAGCATAGAAACAACCTGATGTGTTGAAGAACCCTTTTCCACAAGGGAAAAATATGGCTCAGGCGTCCACATCCACAAGCGCGACAGGGAGTAGTCAGGGACCCCCCGCACCTACCAATAACAACTCGGTCGCGAACATTTACAGGATGAATGTCAATGCTCATTTATCAACTAGGACTCGTGACTACAAAATGTTGAAATTTGTCAAGAAGGGAAAGGAGGCCACTAACCCATCGACTTCTCTCCAAATTGAGAAGGTGGTGGGAGAAACAATGACTCGCATCCCTAAACTCTCCAAATTGAGAAGGTGGTGGGAGAAACAATGACTCGCATCCCTAAAGGTGAGTTTAAGAAGGGTTCCCATAATCCAAACACGAGGGTCACTCATAATTACTTCGTCGTGGAGGATCTGGCACAAACCCCTTGTGCAATGTCGGCTCTGGAGATCCTCTAGAGTTGTCCCTCACAGAGAAAATCTCTATTGTCTGCCTTGGGAGCGACAGAGACTAGTAACCCAAGAGTGATCATTTTCAATCCAACCGACTTAAAACCTCGTCTTCCCCACCATGTTTCCTTCCAGATAGTAGTGGCCTATACCACGAAATATTTTACGTGAAACATTTTTTGTACAGTGTTTGATGAGGGTGCCTCGACTTGCGTGATGTTGTTGGCATGTTGGAAGGCTATTGGCCAGCCTAATTTGTCTCTGTCACCTACGTTGCTTACGACTTTTCACAGTCGGTCGTTTAGACCCCATAGAATAATTCCTTCCTTTCCCATGCAGTTAGGGGGGTAAATTGTGTGTGTCAAATTTGAATTGGTCGATGTGCCTCTCGACTACAATCTTTTGTTAGGAAGAAGTTCTACTTATGAGATTCATGGGGTGGTTGCTACAGTTTTTCAGGTCTTGTGCTTTCTGCATGAGGTCGGATTGTGACCATCGACCAGTTGTCTGTCTCTCGTCCTGACCCTTCATTGGCTCGACTACAATCTTTTGTTAGGAAGAAGTTCTACTTATGAGATTCATGGGGTGGTTGCTACAGTTTTTCAGGTCTTGTGCTTTCTGCATGAGGTCGGATTGTGACCATCGACCAGTTGTCTGTCTCTCGTCCTGACCCTTCATTGGGGGCTTCCACGATCTCAATGATTGATAACCCGCAACCTGGAACTATCAACTTAGGTGTCGGTTTTCTTCCTTCATTGATGGGAACTTTTGATTACCTGACACCTTCCAACGATGTCAAGCTTATATTGGTTGTTCCCGACCAACCAAAGGCAACAATTCTACAAGTGTCGTATTTTAGAACGAGCTACTTTAATGACCCATGGACTCTACCTTTCCCATCAAATTCGATGGAAGGGATAGGGTACCTTGGAATGACCATGACCTTATCTACGGTCGAAGTTGTGTACAACATTATCCAACAAGCCTCAGCCAACCCAGATCCGGCTCCCTCATAGGAGTTAGATCATGTTCTCAATCTTATTTGGGCTCAAGATTCTCCTGCCACTAAAGATCCTTTAGACTTGGTATTTCCCTCCGACAAAGTGATTCTCAAGGAAATGACTAGTCCCGACAGACCTTGGAATGATATACATCATAGATATTATTTTCTTCCCGAGCTAAGGAGAGTGGAGGCAAGAGAGTTATTTTTTACCGTGAATGGAGATAGTCCTTGTTCTATCAATCATATGGCTATGCACGAAGTTTATGCCAAGGGTAACATGGAAAGCATTGCTACAACGATTCCAACCGATATTTCCAAAACCCCTGGCGTCGTGGGGAATGTTTTCTTCGGAGTGGATTTCTCTCTCGAAGAGATTCGAACTTACACCAAGTTATTCAAGGAGTTATGTGACGTTTTTTCCTGTTCTTACGAGGAGATGCCAGGCATCTATGCACGAATTGTCGATCATGAAATCACGACTTATCCTGATGCAAACTAGTCTGACAGAAGCTTCGTCTGGTCAATCCTCAAAAAGCGGCAGCAATCAAGGCGGAAGTAGAAAAATTGCTCAAAGTTGGTTTTATCTACCCTGTACAATTGACGGAATGGGTGTCGGATCCAGTTCCAGTCAACAAGAAACAGGGCATGATTTGTGTTTGTATGGATTTCTATGATTTGAGTAACGCATGCCCGAAAGAAAATTTCCCAACCCCATTTATCAATCATATTGTCGATGAATGTGCAGGCTACAAAGTCTTTTCGTTCATGGACAATTTTTTGGGATACGATCAGATTCAAATCAAACCTGAGGGCCAACATAAACTGGATTTTATTTGTCCTTGGGGTACCTTAATGTATTGAAAGATTCCTTTTGGCCTAAAGAATGATGGAGCCACATTTCAACGGGCCATTTCATTCACTTTTCATGACCTCAAACACAGAGTAGAGGCGTACCTCGATGATCTAACATCACGTTATCGCAAGAGATCTGATCATCCCACCCATCTATGACTAATCTTTGATCGATGTTGCTATTATTGGATTCGCTTGAATCCTAACAAGTGAAGTTTCTACGTGATGTCATGACGTATTTTAGGTTTAATTGTATCGACAACATGGATCATGGTCGATCCTCTCAAGGTTGAGGCGATAGTTCAATTGCCTCTCCCGTACACAATACCCTAGCTTCAGAGCTTACAGGGGAAAGCGAATTTTCTTCGATGTTTTGTCGCTAATTATGTCGAGATCACTAAAGGGTTTATGCGTATTTTGAAAAAGGGATCCCATTCTATTGGGGTGAAGTTGCTCAGTGCTCCTTTGAAGTGTTGAAATGTGCCCTGACGTATTCCCCTCTACTTTGGCCTCCTGATTATAACAAATATTTCTTGTTGTATTTGGTTGTTGCGAAGTCGACCATCAACATGGTCTTGGTTCAAGAGAATGACATGCTCGAGGAGCACGTTATATATTATCTTAGTCGAGACCTGGTTGGACTAGAAATCAACTACTCTCATGTTGAGAAACTTGCTTGGGAAGTTATTCATGTTGTCCAACGGTTCTGTCACTACATTCTGCTTAGCAAGACCACCGTCATTGTCGTCATCAACCCTTTCCAATATGTGTTAACATGACGAGTCATTGGCGGAAATATTAGTAGATGGATAGTAATCCTACAGGAGTTTGACTTGAATTTTGTTTCTGCGAAATCCAAAAAGTCATTGGTCTTTTTCAAACTCATTTCAAAACTTTCGATCGAGTCTAGTGATATCATGCCCAAAGAATTGCCTATTAATGGAGATATTTTTCTAATCACATCTTCAAACCCCTGGTATGGAGATATACTTGTGTATATCAATACTTTGAAGTGCCCGACGTATTCTTCTGGAAATAAGCATCGATAAATTTGACATCAGGTGCACAATTATCTTATACTCGATGACACTTTGTATCATCGAGGCATCGATTGCATTCTTTGTCAATGTCTCACACACGAAGAAGAAGAGCTTGTTTTGAATGATTGTCACACAAGAGAATGTGGTGGTCATTTGTCTGGGTTTTCAACAACCCAAAAGATTCTACGTGCAGGTTACTTATGGCCCTCATTAATAAAGGATTGTGTAAAGGCAGTCAAGAAGTGTCGCCCATGCTAGATCTTTTGTCGAAAGATGTGGGTACATCCTGCTCCTATGTTTTCAGTCATTGTTGTTGGTCCTTTCACCAAGTGGGGGATTGATTCAACTATATTACATTTTGCATCATTCATTGAACTTTTGATGGATTTTCATATTTTCCATGAATATGTTAGAATGATGACTTTTGCATGTACCCTTGAGAATGAGACATTAGAATAGTATGAAAATCCTAGTAGGAAATAAAAATTTTCACTTGTGGATTTTATAAAAGTATTTCACAAACAATGGGATCCTCATTATGAATAAGGCAAGTATGAGAATGTTTTTGAGAATCTTAAGACAAATGCAAGTGAAGAAGACAATGTTGAATCATCTTCCTCATCCCCAATGAAAGATAAAGCACATGAAGGAGTACCTTATGTTTCCATTGAGGATATACAAGAGAAGGACATTGTTGGTGATGGAGAATCCATCTCATCCACTCAAGAAGTTGAGGGTTTGATAAGTTTTGATACTTCTCAAATTGTGATTTTGATGGAGTATTTTCTTATGATTTTGAGCAAAGTAATTTATAAGACAAACCCTTAGAAGAATAAAGTTATTTAGATGTTTTTAAGGGAATCCATATGAATCACATTTTTCTTTTTATTAATCATTGTGGGGATGTGGATTGTTGTAGTTTTATGGAGACCCCATCTATGATACTAGTAGTGGAATTTTTTAAGATTACAATGGAGATTTTAGGGCCTTTGTACAACCTTATGTTGTGGATGAGTTGGATGAAAATGAGGATGTAAAATTAGAAATTTTGCAAACATGTTTTCCTATACATACTTTAGATTTATTTCATCCTTTGCACCATTTTTATGACAGTGATAATCTAGAAAATTTTCATCCATTTTATGCCATACAAAGTTCATAATTTGGATGATGAAAGTGTTAAAAATTTTCAGCCATCTATTTTTTCATATTTGTGAGAATTTACTTGTGATTTTTCAGATAGAAAATAATGTTTTGGTGTTGGAAATTGTTTGGGGCAGAAAGGTATTGAGTGCAAATTTTATGACAATTAGTGTGTAGAAATTTGTTTCTAGATCTAAAATTTCATTTCCTATCTCATGTTTATGCTTAGTTGAAGACATTTTCTTATTGGGGGAGCTTACATACTCTTTGTTAGAGGGTGTTATTGATGTTTGTAATGCAAATTTATCTTTTAAGAGGCCCATATTTGACAATTTGGAGGTTGATGATGCACTACCATGTAACTATTTTAGACCATATTTCAGCCCTCTTCAATGTTGGATTGAGTTAGCATGTGCTAGAACATGCTACCCTTGTTTATACTTTTGTATTGGTTGCCATATTTGTAATGAAATTTTATTTCATAGCCATGATGTATTATATACTACAACATATATTCATGTAAATTTTGATGTAACCTTGTTTTGGATCACTACCAAACACAAGGGTAGGGTTCATGACATTGATAAGATGTTTGTATGGTTGCATTTCCTATTTGATTTCACTTAGCCTCCTTGTTCATCCTAGGTTAGAGTAGTGTAGGATGAATAATATCAACACATGTGAGAATTAGTTTACTTCCATGTATCTTTTTGGCATTGTTGAAGCCAAATTTTGAATTCTTGTTAACATGGAAAAAAAAATAAAGATGTGTTTTTGGATATTGATTTAGAGAAATCCTACCACATGGTCTTGTCTCTTCTTTCTTCTTGACATGTTTGAATATATATTTCAGGGGTTCATATGCAATCCCAAGAAGAGTGCATGTCCCCAAGCTAGCTCATATTGTATGAGGTTCTACATCATGATTTTCATCACAATCATGGAGATTCGTTGTTGGTTCCCTAGAGATTTTGGACTAACTTGGGGGGGTTCCTCTTCATTAAGCCCCTTCTCTTCATTACATAGGAACATTTGATGGAGGTATTTGGTTGAGAGAGTCTCACTTCTCCTTTGTTGGATGATTGTGTTGTTGAGCTTATGCTTATACTGAGAAGGGGGGTGAATCAATATAATATAATTTTTACTTTAAATGATAATTCATCAATAATGCATTAAATTTAAAACATAAATGCATGTAAACTCAAATCACAATACACAAAGTTTAATTTGGAAACCCTTGTGGAAGAAAACCACAAAAACTTATATTTCTAAATGTTTGTAGGCACCAACCTATTGTTACAAATCTTGTAAGCACCAACCTACTTGAGACACCAATCTCCTCAATTGAGCACCAACTCAACAATATATTGTGTACACACCAACCTACTAGAGACACCAATCTCCTCAATTGAACACCAACTCAGTAAGACATGTATAGGTACCAATATAAGATATTTATACACATAATAATTTTGACTTCACTTACATGCTTCCTACTTCAAGCATTTCACAACATCATCATACCCTTAACTTTTATGCTCTAGTGCCTCTCCTTGCTTCATACCCCAGACATAGCTTCAAACCCTAGTCATATTTAGCCTTCATACCCTAGCGAACCTCATAGCATCATTTCTATAATATAAATCCATATTGTATCATCGTAAACTCAAAACAACGCACTTTGCAACATCATAGACCTCATTCCTTCATAGTGCACCCTTAAAACTCTAAGAAAACTCATATTGTGCACCTTTAGACCCAAAGAATATTCCCCAGCTCCTCTTGCACACTTGTACTTTCTCTTATTTCTTGGATGTTTTTCAAATGTGCACATATATCTTGTATTTATAGTGTTTCTAGGTTCACTTATGGGCCCGACTTGTAAAAATGGTTGGGTTGACCTGTACTTTTTGGATGGGTTGTCGTGACATAACCTTTCATATCTCATCATTCATATGGAGTCAGAGGGAGTGTCATATACCATTGGAAAGGTCTCTGAATAATATTTTCAACCATATATCCTATGCTCCCATTTGTGCTAGGTCTTCTGAGTAACAATTCCTTCAAATATAGGGTATCCAAACTGCATCAAAAGTCCAAAAACAATATTTCCAACAATCTCTATCTTGCAATATTTATTTTGGACATCGGTAGTCTCCCCTTGTCTTTGACATCAATGACAACAATATTTCCAACAATCTCCCCATTTTTCATTGATGACAACCCCTAGTCAATTCTATAATACTCCACATGTTTACAACTCACCTTGTGTCTGCAGTTCTTCCTCTCTCTGCAACTTCTCCCCCTTTGACATCAATGGAAAAGGGTTGGTCCCCCTGATCTTGTGCTTCCCTCTAGAAATGATATGAGAGGGATATCATTGCCTGCTTCCATTTACTTATCCCATACAACATTTTTCTCTTTTGAATTCATCGAGAATGTATACATTGCTCAGGGTTATTCTTGCATTTCTCACTAATCTTCTTGAACCTACCCTCCTTACCTCGCATCTTCTAGAATCAAATGTGAGGTTGTAACATTGATCACACATTTTAATGACACTTAGAATATAGTTGTGTTTTAACCCTTCAACATATAATAATTATGTGTTTTAGCCTTTCCATTATCAATACTAATGGTACATTTTCCAACTATCCTTGCAAAAGCATTATCCCGAAAGGTAACGCTACCTCCTTTTTCTTCTTTTAGGTGAGAAAATGTTTTGTTCCCCTACCATGTGTTTTGAACATCCACTATCAATGTACCATTGTCTTCCTTTGTCTTGGGCATACATTTCAAGTCCACATTATTCCTTCGTTGGTTCTTCTTCTATATGTTTGGTAAGAATACCTTTGTGTATTCTTCTATATGCTTAGTAAGAACGTCGTCTTTCTTGTTTTGTTTAGGAGAATTTATTGCATTTCTTCTATAGTCCTGTGCTATGTGCCAATAGTTATTTCACTTATAAAATTTAGTATCGTAATCAAGTAGGGGAGAAAATGAATTCTAGTTTCTATCAACAAACCCATGAGAACTTATGGTTTTTTTGCTCACATAATCATTCTTTGAGGTCTTATAAGAACCTCTATTTATGTTTCTCATATGGTCACTTCTTGTAAAATCTCTACAATCTATTGCTTTATGACCAAAATTATTGCAAGAAAAATAGTATCCAAGGAAGAGATTTTGATATTGGGTTGTGAAAGGCCTTCTTGGTGGAACAACTCTTCTAAACTCATTCTTGTTGTTCTTGTGAGAA
>CBVK0100247925.1:0-15404 GCA_900067695.1 Picea abies
AGAGAGAGAGACGGGGGGAGAGACAAGAGAGAGATATAGGGGAGAGAGAGATATAGAGGGAGAGGGGAGAGAGAGAGGGGGCGATATCGAAGGAGAGGGGGAGAGAGGGAGAGAGAGGAGATAGGGATATTTTTAGCTCCCTTTCCAAACTTGATCGAACTCTTATGTAGTTTAACCCACAAGAAGACTCGATCATCGACCTCGTAACTACAGTCAACTCAGTGTGCACTGGCATAACTCTTCTGTTGACCCTGCGCTTCTTTAATCCTTTGTCTTATGGTTTGCATTTTCTCTTCCATTTCTTTAATCCTTTGTCTTATGGTTTGCATTTTCTCTTCCATTTCTTGGGTCGCTTCTGGTCCCACCAGGACCCTATCCTCAAGACGATCCCAACTCAAGGGTGTCCAACACGTTCGCCCGTAAAGAAACTCAAAAGGCACCATCTTAATGGTGCCTTGCTAACTATTGTTGTAAGAGAACTCTACTAGATGAAAGAATTCCTCCCAATGCTTTTGTTGGTCCATCATGTACATGCGCAATGTGTCTTCCAAGGCTTGGTTCATTCGTTCACTCTGTCTATTTGTCTCTGGGTGATATGTAGTACTAAAATTAAGTTGGGTTCCCAAGGCCTCTTGGAAACTCGTCCAAAATCGTCCAGTAAATACCGATCCTCGATCGGATATAATCTTTTTAAGTGCGCCATGTATCCTTACAATCTCACTGTTGAAAACTCTCGCTATGTCAGGTGCCTGATATGTCGTACGCACAGGAATAAAGTGAGCACTCTTCGTCAGAGTGTCTACTACTACAAAAATTGAGTCGTGTCTCCTTACCGTCAGTGGCAATCCAACACTAAAATCCATCGAAATAACTTCTCACTTCGATTCTAGAATGGCATGTCATTGAAGTAATCCTACCAGGTGTTTATGTTCAGCCTTTACCTCCTGACACTCTAGACATCTAGCCACAAAGTTGACTATGCCGCCCTTCATTCCCTTCCAGAAGAATAAGGGTTTAAGGTCTGCCCTCATCTTCATAACTCCCGGGTGAGCCATGTAAACTTCTCTATGAGCCTCGCTCAGGATCAACATCCTCAACTAGTCATTTGGCGGTATGTAAATCCGACTTCTAAACCTCAATAACCCATCTCTCTCAAATGAAAATCCCTCATATCATGGTACCATCATGGTGTTTTTTCCAATAAAACCCTCGACCTCTTTGTACCAATCATCATCACGCTGTAAAGTGAGAATCTTCTCACACAGATCCGTCTGAAGAGGCAACACCGAAAAGATGCATGGCCTCCGACTCAAAGCATATACCACTCGGTTCACCGTTCCCTTTATGTAAGTAATCTCAAAGTCGTACTCGCTAAGCAATTCCAACCAATGACGTTGTCGCGCGTTTAGGTCGCTCTGCGTAAAAATGTGTTTTAGTCCACAATGATCGGTCTTTAATTCAAATTTTTGTCGAACAAGGTAGTGTCTCCAAACTTTCAAGGAATATACAATGGCTAATAACTCCAAATCATGCGTCGTGTAGTTTTCCTCATGCCTTCTCAGTTTCCTCGAAATGTAAGAAATCACTTGTCCGTCTTTCATCAAGACCCCACCTAAACCTTCCTTGTATGCGTCAGTGCATACCAAGAAGTCTGTGTCATGTGAGGGACCCTTAGTATCGACGCTGTGGTCAACAACTCCTTAAGCCTCTAAAATGCTTCTGCGCATTTCTTGGTCCAAACAAACTTCTTGTTTTTCTTCTTCAATTCCGTGATCATATTTGCTATCTTCAAAAATCCCTCAACAAACCATCGATAGTATCCTACTAAACCCATAAAGCTATGTACTTCTGTGACATTCGTCGACGCAGGCCATTCCATAATAGCCTCGACCTTGGTTGGATCCACGACGATACCTTTGTCGGAGATGACATGCCCTAAGTAGTGAATCCTCAATTGATAAAAAGAGTATTTGGACAACTTCCCATACAATTTGTGCTCTCGTAGACAATGTAGTACCAAGCGCAAGTGCTGGTCATGCTCCTCTGTCATCCAAGAGTATATCAAGATATCGTCAATGAATACTTGGAAGAACTTGTCCAAGTACTCGCGGAACACCCCGTTCATCAAACTCAGGAATACCCCTGGAGCGTTTGTCCATCCAAATGGTAAAATAGTAAACACGTAATGTCGAAATCTTGTCTTAAAGACAGTCTTAGGGATGTCATCCTCCTTCATACATAACTGGTGATACCCTGATCGCAAATCGATCTTGGAGAACACCGTCGCACCCTTCATTTGATAGAATAGATCATCAATTATGGGTAAGGGATATTGATTCTTAATCGTAGCCTTGTTCAGTTGATGGTAGTCGATGCAAAGCCTCCATGATCCATCCTTCTTCCTAATGAAAATAACAGGTGCACCCCACGGTGACACACTAGGATGTATCAGTCCCAGGTCTAGCAACTCATTCAGTTGCATTTTCAACTCTTGCAACTCTGGGGTCGACATCTGATAATGTGTTCTTGCTATCGGTTCAGTCCCCGGTTTCAAGTCTATGGTAAACTCCAATTCCCTTTCTGGCGGCATCCCAGGTAACTCTTCTAGAAAAACGTCCGTAAACTCCTTCAGCACCGGAAGGTGTTCTAGACCTTTCACTACTCCCTTTTCGTTTAACGCGAGGATTGCATAAAGATTGCACCCCTTGCGCATACTCTTCTATAACTGTAAGGAAGAGACAAACCTCAGGGATACTCCCTGGTTTCATCCTACAATCACACTTCTCTTTCCTTCATCATCGACCAAGCTCAACCATTTCGTCTTACAGTTGATTATCGCCTCATGCGATTCCAGCCAATCCATACCAATCACTACATCATAAGATCCTAAGATCGTGACATACAAGTTGACCCTTGTGAAAAACTCTCCCAGGATAAGGGCACAGCCCATAAACTTTCCTCCAACCTTCTGTTTGGCTCCTGAAGCCATCTCTACGAAGCTAAATTCGTCCTATTTGACTGCCTTTACCTTAATCCTTTTTAGCGCTACACTAGAAATGAAACTCTCAGTAGCACCTGGGTCTATCAAAATACTAAGGGTCTGGTCAGCGACAGTACCTGTCATCTCGAGCACTGTCGACTGGTTCTCTACTTGGAGGTTATTCACTACCACATGAATCCAATGGGCCTTGCCCATATCTCCCACGGTAGTGGGTTTAGATGATCCAGACACTCTGTTCCTCTCCATAGGACAGTCGCATTGGTAGTTGTTAGGACCACACAATGTACCTTTTTGCCTATACTTTTTGCCACTATTATACTCTTGATCACCCATATTTAGACTCATACTATCACTTTATATGATCATCCAAAAGGTATACAATGTCCCTTCTCATTACTATACGTTTACTCTGTTTTGCATAATATTTTACATCACTCTCATACTTGACCATTGATTAGAAATGTATAAGTGTTCAAAACTATAGATTAGCATTTGAGGCCTATTGCTAAAACACAGAACTGTCGAAGGTTGTTGTTACTAAAACACATAACTGATGCTGAAACACAGAGCTGCTATACAGTACGAGGTCGTAGATGCTGAAACATAGAGCTTTTACATAGTTCGGAGTCGCAGATGCTGAAACACAGAGTTGTTACACAGTCCATAGTTGAAGATGCTGAAACACAGAGGAAACCGCCAGGACCGACGATGTTGAAACACAAAGTGTTTGCACCCAATTCGTCACTGTGTGAGAAAATTATGAGTGCTTACATGCCCAGTTGGGCTTTGCTAGGCATGACAGCTGTGAGGTAAAAGGTTAGAAAGAGAAACTACAAAGAAATAAACAGAACTTAAACTAAAACTAATTAAAACTATGAGCATGTGAGAAAATGAAAAACAAATGTAAATGGACCAATATCACCAATGTATTAGCTGATCTGATTGATGAAATCCAAAGATACACAATGGAGAAAGAGGAATTGGGTCCCTTCCCTCTCCAATGGAAGGCTCTTGAGGCCCTCAACTGATTGCTCTCCTTACAAAGAAAAGATGGAAATGTGGGTGAAATAACTCCAAGATTATTCACTCAAGTGAGGGGTGAATAGCTTATGAAATGCAGCCTACAATGCATGTTTCCAAAGAAGGAGTCTCTAGCAATCTCAGCAGCATAACAGTATGAAGAATTCCTTGAGAAAATGGTGGTCATTCATGGCTTTTTATAGCCAAGCATTGGGTTATTATGTGGCCTCTTTTGAATGTGAAAAGGGGCTCTTTAGGGCACAATTAGGTCTTTGACCAGCCCACCATGAGGATTGAGCTCGGATTTGGTGTCAAATCGACTTGGGAGCCGATCCATTAGTGGTTGGGAAGCCGACCAGTTTCAATAAATGCACCGTTTAGCAGGCGCGCGGGTTTTTCGCCAAACAACCGCGCCTTGTGCACATATGCGCGCCCTGTACGAATCTTTTACGCGCATACGCGTGCGCGCCCAAAGGATGTAAAGCACTTTGCCATTTTTTTGGCCATTTTGTATAGTTTTGACCCTTTTGCTGTGCTGTGGAATTAACCTTGTGCCATGAATGACTTCTTTTCTATTTTGACGATGCAGAGTTCTTGTCGCCACGTGCGGACGAAATTTCAGTGATAACAGATGCTCCCTGATGGATGAGGTTAGGAGAAAAACGTATAGCCGAAATCCATCAATGTTTCTTTTACGGAGAATGGTGTTGTAAGGGAGAGCAAGAATGGGATCGTGTAGAGCAATTCGTTGGAGAAGAAAGGAACCTGTAGATCCCGACCTTCTACAAGGTGTGTAACGATATATAAGTGTGTACAAATGAGGTGGGCATGCCCCATGCTCGTTATGATGTAACTCTGAAGAAAAACATCTAAAGTGTTGGTGTAGACAACTGCAGCGCCCTCGGGGGTGGAATGATAAAGGCAGAAGATAATTCTGCAATGGAACATACTCTGAACCGACGGTAATGGTCGCGGAAGTAAGCAGCGACGATGATGTGGGCAATGGTGGCCCGGCCAAGTTCAGAGGTCTTCGGCGACGGATAATACAAACTGCAATAGTCGCACAGTAAGACCCACCGTAACATGAGAAAGTGTTGGCGTCGAATGTTATGGGGGTCAACGACATCAGGGAGCAATGGTGTTTCCCCCTGTGCCGTCCGAGATCTCTCATTGAATGGGAAATGAGAATCAAGATACTGTCGTCCTTTTGGAAAAGTGTGTTGATGTCGACAAAAGGAGGATGTGACTCCCAGAAGCAAGGGGCTTCGTGGAATATACTGTGGTGAAGAAGTGGCAGAGGTACATAGATGAAGTCGAGAAATGGGAAGACTCAAGACTGCCCTTGGTTGAAGGGTGTATGAAAGAAGGAATGGCCGCAACCGTGTGACAAGATCAAGTGTCAGGGGGATGAAAAGATCAGGGATAAGCTGTGCCAGAGGCTAGACAAGGTGAAAAAATTCAGAGGATAAAGGTAAGTGACCTGGGAAGTACTCTGAAAACATAGATGATGCCGGCGGGGGAAAATGAGAAGTAAGGCTCCAACCAAGGGTGACATGGATTGTGTGTGTTCAGAAGGAAAGAAAGTCGCCAATGGTGACGAAAAATGTAAAGAATGGGAATAAAGGCGTTTGTACAATAAATAATGAATAAATTGGGGGAAGATGTACAAATACAGAAACGGGTGCCCCAGTGTGAAATGAGTGCCCCAGGGAGGGCATAAATTTCTGGGAAAACTAATGAAGGGTGGGGGCCCCATTGGCGAGTTTCTGTATGAGGTAGGTGAAATGAAGATAGGTTCGTAGATGGGCAAACTGAGGTGGATGAGATGGTGGGTTCATGAGCCCACGGAGGTGCAGGTAAAGAAACGAACATGACCATCAAGCGATGTGCGGGGAGTCCATATGGGAAGCTAGCAAAATGAGGAGAAGAAGTATGTGGTTAATTCGCAACATGATGAAAGACTACCAGGACTCCCATCCCTAAAGGGTGATGAAGAACAACATGAGTGTCAAAAGTGCCAGAAGGTGCTATGAATGGGACAACTCATGTGGGTGAGAATGCTACCGGGTAACAGTACTGAAGATGCAACTGGAGGTGTGAGTACTGCAGAGCCGGGAATGGGTATCCTAAAGGCCAATATCAGAGGGTGTGACTGGGAATGTAAATGAAATACAGCGGGAGAGACTACATGCCAGTGCTGAGTATATACCTGAAGGAATGATGCAAAGAGATGATGACCAAGTACCTGCACAGAGAACAACCAAATACCCAAAGTGAACAATATCTGAAGAGAATAACAAATATGAACATGTATTAGATAAATGTGACAATGCACGTACGTACCTGGCCATGATATGAAAAAAGGGCGCCCCGGGGGCTCAGGAAGAAAAGTGGCCCAGGGATAGCCATGATGTAGGTGGCGAGATGTTGATCCCGTGGCTGAAGACGGTTTGAAAAACAGACGCCGTGGGCTCCCGGAATGGTGAGTGGAAGTTTGGGAAAAAAAAACCTTATATATAGCTGTAGGGCCCACATTGCCACCTCATTTGTACCTACTGCTACAGTGAGTTCCAGAGCAGATCCAGAGGAGATTGAGTGATTCCGAGAGCACGAGACATCCATTTCCCGGCGTGCGAGATTTAGGTTAGTGGTCGGAACATCCTGCATAGCTGTAGGTTTCTAATTTTTGGGCAGGGTAGGTACGGGGGGTCGTACGGGGGTTTTTGGGTAGAGGGTGGGCCCACATGCGCGGGTGACTCAGTGGAAGGCGCGCATGGGTGCGCACCTATACACTGAATACGCGCGCATGTGTGCGCGTGGGTAGGAAAATAAGGCGCGCCTCAGGGGCGCGCCTGTGAGTTGGACAGGTGCGCATGAGTGCGCGCCTGTGGGACGAACAAGCGCGATCATGAGCGCGCCTGTGGGTATGACAGGCGCGCTTTAGAGTGCGCCTGTATAGTCGACAGGCGCGCTCATGAGCGCGCCTGTGGGAAAAATAGGTGCTCGCGTATGCGCGCCTGTATAGTGAACAGGTGCGCATGTGCGCGCGCCTGTGGGTGGTAAAACCGCGCCTTTGAGGCAAGGTTTCAGGGTGAAAAATTAGCTCTTTTTGATGTTTTGAAGGATTTCCTAAGCTAATATAGGACTCTGGGTTGTGTGCAGGTAGCGAGCAGTGACCATGGACGTTCGATGGCGTGAGCGAGACTGGGCACTGCTACGAGAGGCTGTGGCCAATGCATCGCCGGTAGTTCGGGTGGCAGTTCGGGCGGCTTTAGCAACCGGTGGGTTGCTAAAGTTCTTTGATTTCCCGTTGTTACGAGCACAGGGGTATTTTCTCCAGTTCTTGATCGAGATGTGGAGTCCCGATCGACACTGCTTCCTCATGCGATTAGAGCAGATCGCCTTCACTGCGGTGGAGGACGTCTACTTCTTGACGGGGCTCCCCTTCCGGGGAACACCGTTGCCGACAGATCCTGTGCTGCTGAGGGACACTCATCTGGAGACAGTTGCCGAGAGATACTGCTCAGGCGAGCACTATATGACGGGATCGGCAGTGAGCATCAGTGGGATAGATGTCCTGCTGCATCGTTGCATAGCAGCGATGATAGTTTGGGTATACGGGTCCCGAGCGCCTCACCGGATTAGTGGTGGGGAGCGGATTGTGATGGAGAGGGTTGTGGTGGGCCGTGAGCGGTTCGCCTGGGGTTTGACCCTTCATGCACGGATGATCGCGCAACTGGACCGCTGTCGGTCCACAGGCGCCGGGGAGTTCGCATTTGGCTCCATCCTGGTGGCCTTTTTCTTAGAGAGGGTGCCGATGTTGCGCCTGAGGGTGCTACTGGAGGCACCAGGGGTATGAGAGCCGCGCTTGAGGTGGTGGTCCCAGATTTTGGTTCGCCATGGTGGTGGCGAAGGCGGACACTATTTTACTATGCAGGCAGCGCAGATATGGCGGCAGATGCTGCAGGTGATGCTCCAGTTCCCCTATGCTGGGGTAGACTTCCGGGGGGACCCAGACATGGTATTGCCTCCTGGGGAGGTTTTTGACCACAGAGGTATGGTGTGCATTTATATGTTTTGATTTACATTATGATTTTGATATACCAGTGCATATGTTTGATGTACAGACACTGATACCATCTGTTGTTACTTGTTTGGTGTATGTGCAGATTTGGCACCTCGTGGGCGTGAGGTGGAGCTGTACAGACTGCCGGTGAAGCCAGAGGGGAGACCTCCACGTGGAGAGAGACGCAGATGGGATGAGGCTGCGGGACGACCTGCAGATCCTGAGAGACCAGCGAGGAGGCACCGACGGGATGACCCTGGTGCGGGGCCATCGCAGGCTCCTCTGGCGGCAGCCGGAGGTGATGATGATGATATCCGCCGTCATTTTGAGACGGTGTTTCGGGACGTTACTGAGGGAATGTGGACCCGTATCCAGGACGAGGAGTTCCTGGAGCAGTGTATCGGGTTACCGCCACCATGGCGGTCGATTATGCGATGAGCAACTGTGCTCGCTGCCATGACTAGTGGACGCCTGCCACCGGGGCAGGAGGGTCCTGCAGGTGCGCCACCTCCACCGCCTGGGGTAGGTAGGGGTGGGCCACCACCTCCTCCTGAGGGAGGGGCAGTTGGGGGTGCGATAGAGGCCCCCTAATTGTATGTATTTTGTACACTATTTTTGATAGGCTGGTGAGCCGATTTTTGTACCATGATGTGGCACGGGCCTGTGAGCCGATTGTACTTTTTGTGTATGTAAACATTTAGGTGGCCTGAGAGGCCTACATATATATATATGAGTATACATGTTTTTTGGACCCAAAGGATGTGTTTACATGTGCGTCTGTGTGTTGATGTTGATGATGTTGATGCTCTCTATATGCTGTGACAGGATATGTGAGATGTTTATGTATGTGTAGCTTGATGTGATATATGCCAATCTAGCACTATGTTAGCTATTTCATTTGTGATTTGATTCAATTCTCTTGGAATATGTGTAAATGTAATGTAATCAAAATGTCAATATAATAATCTAACCTGCAAGTATTTGCGAAAGAGGCACGGATCGCGTACACGGTACACATTGTTGAGTTGGAGAATGACCAGTTGAGAGTCGAGGAGAACGCTAAGGTGACGAATGTGATGATGCCGGGTGTCAGTCAAGAGGCCAATGACAACAGTGTATTCGGCTTGGTTATTGGTTGCTGGTCCTAAACAGATGCCGCTGGAATGTAGCATTTCATGTGAAGGGGTGTAGAGAGCCCAAGCAGCCGAAGCGAGATTTTGTGTCGAACGGCTGGCGCCATCGGCGTAACCAATGTGGTAAGCTGGTGGAGGTGGCATATGTCAACAACACAAAGGATAGTTTAGATGAGGAAAAAAGATTAAAAAATGCTAAAAGAAAAAATAACCTAAAGTAGTTTGACTACGTTTAAGCATAAAATTTCTTGAGGTATAACCCATTGACGGGTTCCTTGAGCGTGAGGCCTTCGGGGGAGGCCAGGATGTATGCGCCTTTGGTGAGACAATGTTGGATGATGTAAGGGCCATGCCAAAGTGATTCGAATTTGCCGTGGCCAAAGGTATCATGAGCGATATCATAGGCGAGGACAAGGTCGCCTTCGCGGAATGACCGAAGGTTGACATGGCGATCAAAGGTAGCCAAGGATCATTTTTTAGCTGCCTCGTTGTTCTGTAATGAGGATCGACAATCTTCATCTAGAGACTCTAAGTTCAGCAAGCGCTGCTCCATTGGAGCAGTGTCAGGTAAATGCTCAATTGCGGTGCGAAGGGCGGGAATTTCGCATTTGATGGGAAGATTTGCCTCGACCCCATGGACTAAGTGAAAGGGCATGAAACCCGTGGCAGTCTTTGCTGTCGTTCGATAAGCCCATAGTGCGGAAAATAACATGTGATGCCAATTGGTTTTATGCTTATTAACCGTGCGTTGTAACATGGTATTGAGGACTTTGTTGACTGCCTCGTCCTGTCCGTTTGACTGAGGGTAGTATGGTGAGGCAAACTCGTGAGAGAAGCCTAACCGAGATGAGATTTTAATGAAGATTTCATTCTCAAAATGTTTCCCATGATCGAAGACTAGTTGGAGTGGTACTCCGAACCGGGATATGACGTGGTTGAAGAAAAAACGCGCTGCTGTGTCAGCGGTGTTGTGGCCAGCACAATCATCGATGATCTAATCGATGAAGGGTGTTGGGAAGTTGTCTTTGGGACATGCATTGTTGAGATCGTGAAAGTCGGTGCAAACGCGGATAGATCCCTATTTTTTGTCGACGGGTACAGGGTTGGAAACCCATGACGTATAAGCGATGGGGTAGATAAATCTGGCTGTACGCAATTTGTCAATTTCGGCTTTGATAGCCGCGACCTTGGATGGGTGTAGTGGTCGTTGTTTCTGGCGGACTGGTGTGATGTCGGGCTAGGTGTCGATGCGATGTTCGACAATAGAGGGGTCGAGGCCAGGCATCTCCGTGTATGACTAGGTGAAGATATCTCTAAATTCCTGGAAGAGGGCTTTGTAGGCAGTGATTTCCTGAGGAGTGCAAGCAGCTCCAATGATGATTTCTTCGACGATGCCCGGTTTGACGGAAATGTCGATTTTGATGGTGGGGGAAATGTTAGCCAGATTACCTTCTTCAAAAGCGTCAGGTGCAGGAATGGGATTGTTGAACCAATCGATAGTCCCTGATGGGATAAAGTCTTTGGTTTCAATTGTGTAAATGGGATTGTGGCTAGGAGGCATGAGGGCTTCCTGCAGAAGGAAGAGTGCACGATGATGTAGTGCTTCCCAGGGAGAGTCCGGGTGTTGTAACTCTTCTAGTATTTATTCGTCGCATTGGAAACGACGGAAATATAATGGATCGTGAGGAGTGATCTCAGTGACAGTGTGGTTGCCCTCTACTGTAGAAACATAGGATGAATTGCTAGGAGAGGGTGAGGGTTTACTTGATATAAACCATATATTGAGGTACTGAGGGGTACCTGTAGTGGTGGGATGACGAGTCTCCGTAGGGGAATGAGCAGGAGAGTTGGGTGGGTTACGGGGTAAATCCTCAGATATGTCATCCCAGAACCATGGAGGCGTGGGGAGTGCCTCGGGCTCGGGAGAGATGATAGGGAGATCTTCAAATGGTGAAGATATGACGATGATTTCTTCTGCGGGTTGGTGAAGTAGGGCTAACTTACGTCGCCGATATTCGATGATCATAGGACATTGGTATGTGAAATGAGCCAACGAATCGCAAATAGAGCAAGGGCATCTCATGCGTTCATTGACTGAAGTGGTGACATAGCGGATGTCAGTGAGCGGTGTTGTGGATGTCATAGTAGGGCGTGGGTTGTTCTGAAAGTCTCGGATTACGATAGCTAAGGCCTGTCGAAAACGAGGCAGTGCTGGACAATGATGGGTGTAATGGCCGTACTCAGAACAGATGGCACACGCGAATTTGGTCTTCAACCCTTTACTACTGGAAGGTTGAGGGGTAGCAGTAGTAATAGGTGGTGTAGGGGTTGGATTGGGGGGAATCAAATTTCTTAATTATGGTAGTGATGGGCAGTTGTTGGTTTGGTGGCCCTCTTTGTCAGACAATGCGCAAGGTGGTGAAATGCGCGGAGGAAGTGGAGCTGTGGGCTCCTTCTTCTGTCGCCTGCCCCCGGCGGTAGCAGGGGGGGTAGGGAGTATGGGGGTAGTGGGAGTGATGACAAAAATCGTCATGGGAAGTCCTTCCTATGGGCGAGGGACCATCTCAGGTGGATGTAAGTACCACACTGGGATTTCTAACACCATATTGGGTAGTGTGAGCGTTGCGGCTACCTGGAAAGCTTCTATACCTGGTGGAGGGTAAAAGAAGGGAATTTGAGTGAGGGGTCGGGGAACTGACTCCCAAATGGGATTAGGCCCCTGGGTGGGTGTTGATTTGTGGACCGGGGGGGTCGACGAGGGCGCAGGAGGCTCCTGTGGGAGTGGTGCTGCGACTGTTGAGACGTCAGGAATGACTGAAGCCTCCTGAGGACGATGCATATCCTCCTGTTGATTTTTGTTAGAGGAAATGACGCATACTTGGTTAGGGGGAAGGAGTGGTGGTGCTCCATGGTATGTCCCTAACAAGGATGGGTCTCTGAAAATTCCAGGACCCATCTCTACGAGTGGGTATGCATCTTGGTTTGAATGAATGAGAGGAAGAATGTTATCGAGATTGGCAGATGGGTTAGGCTCGTAATGTGAGACTTGGTCAATGGTCACGATCTTTCCATTGTGAGGGAACATGATTGGTCTAAAGACTGATGATGCCACTGCCTTCATAGCATACATGTAGGTACGGCCGAACAAGATATTGTAATTGAGTTGAGCATCGATAAATTCAATGTTAATGAGAATGGTTTTTCCCCCGAGTTCTATGGGGACATTTTGGAAGAGCCCTTCGGGGGAAGATGGTCTTCTGTCATAAGCTCGTAAGGTGATGGCGGAGGGTAAGAGGTCCGGGGAACCAAGTTTCTGCCATACTATTTTGGACATGATGCATGTGAATGCCCCTTCATCGATGATGCATCGATGGACGGTGATGTTTCGTATTTTGACTGGTATTTGAATAGCAATGGCGGCGGGAAGACGTGATTCGCATCTATCAAGGTCAAAGGTGATGAGTCGAGTATCGGCAGGGTCAACTGCCCCCAAGGAGGAAAGTAGTGATTTCCGTTGTGTTGGACAAGTCTGGAGGACTTCCAGAACTGACATGGCAGCCGGGGACTGTGCTAAGTCATCCACCAAGCTGTAATTATGTGCTGCCCTAGCCTGTGGATTGTGAACATTCCTGCGTAAAGGGATGTGAGGGATGCGTAATGGTGGTTCGGCTGAAGGGCGAGGGATCATCAACGGGGGTCCCGTTGGTGTAGGGTTTGTTTCTAAAGATGGGGGAGTAGACTTAGCCATTGGAGGATACTAACGATTGCGTGTTTGCAAAAGAATTTCTTCCTCACTGGTGAGGAGAATTGTTCGGTCTGCAGGATTGTTGGGATTATGGTATTGGCCCACCTGAGGTGGGGGATGCTGCGTATCCTGCTGGGTGTTTATGACACCTTGATGTGGGATAGGATTTTGCAGCATGGCGGGAGGAGGTTGTTGCGCATATTGTTGCTGTGCCTATTGTGGTGCAGGTTGCGCAGGAGAAGGGGGAATACTCCCGGAGTCTTTCAACCTCTTGAAATTAGCGATTTGTGGGCAATGGTGAGTGTAATGACCATATACACCACAAAGAGCACAAGGGTGAATGGTTTTAACAGTGTTCCATCCTTGGCATTTATTGTTATTTCCCCCCTGGGGGTTTTGGTTCCCTTGGTTCGGGTTGCCCCTAGTGGGTGGGTGTTGTGGGGGTTGATTCCCGCCTTGACCAAGATTGTTATTATTCTTGTTCCGTCCTTTTCTCCTATTGTTGTTTGATGGGTGGGTGGGGTTGGCTGTATTTATTTGTTCAAAATTCTAGTATTGTTGAGCAGCAAAGGGTTGAACAAAGTTTACCCCCGCATGAGGATGTGGGGGAGCCATTGGTTGTGGAGGACCCGGAAAAGGAAAGTAAGGGTTCTGTGGTGGTGCGGCTCCATAAGGTACATAGGAAGGCATGGTGCTTTCACTAGTACCATAAGGTGATGTGGAGGGGGGACCACTTGTGGTTGGAAGAGGTGGATGTACGGGAGGTGCCGGTGGCGGTCCACTAATGGGTGGAGGTGTAGCAACAGGGTATGGCTGTTGGTAAGGGGGTGGGGGGTAATAGGAAGTGCCCCCATATGCTGGTGGGTATTGAGGGGTCCCATACATCGGTGGTGGTTGGGGTTGTGGACTATGATGCATGGTGGCACCTATTAGCCCGTCTGTTGAGTGAGACATCCTAGGTTTGTCCTGGCCAAATGGCGTAGGTTTTGGAAGATCAGGAAGTACCGTGTACAAGTATCCTGATTGTGCGTAAATGAGGTCATATTATTGAGCTTTGCTGATGGCTTCTTCCTCGGATTGTGGGAAGGTAGAAGCTACATCCTTACCAAGGAGAGCGACAAGCGATCTAAGAAACCAGTCAAGACATTGCTGCTTGGTGGTTTCTGCTTTACACAAACTACGTTGCCTATGCCACTCATGAATGTGGTCAGCAATGTGGGTGGCTGAGGTTTGTTTGAAGTTGGACAGTAGTTCAAGACCGTTGTCATGGCGGATAGGTAATTGGAAGAAAGTTAAAAAGGCTTTGGCCAAGGATTCAAAGGTCATGTGGGACCCAGATTTTTCTTCGACATACCATTTGGCTGATGGGCCAGTAAGTGTGCGCTGAAATAATCGCAATCTGATGGAATCTTCCATGATGCTATTGGAAGAACACCATAGATGAAATGTCATGACATGATTGGCGGGGTCATCCCCTGCCTTTCCTTCAAACTTTGGTATGTCTGAAGGAAGTTTGGTTGGCATAGCAGGCCATGTGGCGTCATGCAATATAGGATCATTAGTGAGCTTGGTGAGATCCAGAATGTTGAGAGAGGCCAAGTATGGCATCTGTAATGGGGTAGGAATGTTAGTTCCAGCCATGGTGTGTTGTGAACCTGACCCTTGATGGGGACTAGGTGGGTTTGTGCTCCCTCTTTGAGAGGAAGTGGGTCCTCCGCTTCCGTGCAAAGGAGAGTGAGTGGCTGTGTGTCCTTGGGTATTGGACCCAAGTAAGGTAGAACCAAGCAAGGCTGATCCTAAGATGGTAGCACTCACAGGAGTGTGTGAAAGAGGTACCGATGAGCGAGTACGACCAGATACTCCCCCTAAGATAGGAGGGAGATTAAGCAAACGTCGTGAGCGACGGGGGTTCTGTGGTTCCCCTATGATGTCAGGCTAATTTGTGTGAAAAAATGTGTGCAACAAGTGGTGAGAGAAAAATATATAGAACCAAGAGCCTTTTGCTGAAATGATCTTTACAATATATATATCAAAGTCAAACTGTAATCAGATGTGCATCATACATAAATGAGAAAGAAGCATATATGTGGGTTAGAGGGTTTTTTGTCCGCGTGGGGGAATCAAAAAAGAAAGCAGACGTAACGTCCTTCAGACGTAACGTCCTTCCTCTCAAATAGCACTGGATCTTCCAATAGCTCTCAACAGTGGGGTCTGAAGTCACTGGAAGAGTCACTAGTGAAGAATGAAATAACTGGTTATAATGAGGGGTAGAGGGTGCAANNAGAGCTGGCGATACCTCCCAATAGCCACACAAAATCCAATCAAGGTGCGACTGCAGCCCACAATCGCCACCTGGGTAGATGTCCTACAATTGGTCACTAGGTACCTCGGTCCAAGCGCGGCATTTAGATTTTCGGCCTAAGAAATGGGTCACGGGCT
>CBVK0100247926.1:0-13977 GCA_900067695.1 Picea abies
TTAAGTAATTAGTTAGAAATATAACATTAATTCAAAATCGGGTTACTACAGCTAGGAAGGCATATGATAAACCTCATGAAAGTATTGAGTTCAGTGGGAAAAAAGGGGAACTTCTACTACTGCCAATGGAGTGGAGGAGAGTAACCTCCCTGATCCATTCCTTGATTTGATGAGTTAATAGTGAGAGAAATCCTCTGGTGGTATCATGGCATGGCACGAGGGTGGCCTGCTATCGAAGTTATAGAGAAATCAGAACCTATGGTTGGGTGGAAAGGCATACACCCACAGTCAGTTGGCTGGTTAATTTATTCACTGAACATATAAGTTTTTGTATACTATGTGTGTAGAATGAAATGAATGGTTGTTGTCTATAATTGCTCTTAAATGTGCATGTTTGTAGATGAACTGAATGCTTGTAAATTGTGATGCATTCATGGAATGTATGCATGTATAATTTGAAATGAATCCTTGTATTAAATGCAATTTATCATGTTATATAACATGTATTTGGCATTCTTGTGTAACCAACAAAATGGTATGGACTTATCATGTTATTTTCACTGTTGAATTGATGGATTCATGTAGTCCAATAGGCAGGGTAAAGGTAGGGTGTAACTTGGTGAATACTGCAAGCATTTGAATTGAGGGCTGGAAAGATTTAAACCTTCTTTGGAAGGATGGTGGCAGAAGTACCCTGGAGTTTGGGAAGGTATCTGTGTAGTCGGAGAGCCTTAATTCTAGTGAAATCCCCTTACTTAAAGTAAAATTTCGCAAGATGCAAACCTTCATCCAATATTATGAAGAGAGATTGTATTAGTCAGTTTGGGAGTGAAGAAAAAGGCCAAGAAGGCCTGATAAGACCTTGGGAAAGACTTAGAAGATCTCTTGAACTGTTATGTCCTGAATCATATTGTTAACCTGAAGAAGGCCTTGTGTTTGATTTGGGAGGATTTACAGACGTTGGATCGGTGGAAGGATTCAAAAATAGTCATTCAATCATATCATACAATTAGAGGCAAGTGGAAAAGCTTCAGAGTAATGGGCTATCAGAATATTGGATCCCCAGAGTACTGTGATATCCTTGTCGTAACATTGTAAAATACCTGACATGGCGACATTTGAGGAACATGGTTCCAACCCCTGGTTCCATACCTGTAATATAAATAATCACAAGGAGAGAGAGGGAGAATATGACATTGTTAGTTGGCAAGGATGCCAACATGGCAACCAATGTGGCACGATAGTCGACACGTGTTGATGTTTCATTGCACAAGGCGAGAGTGGGACCAATTAGGCATGGAGGCCTTCGATTTAGTGCCATAAACCTACACCATTATATCTTGGTGTCAAGCATCTGGGCCATAGATTTTGTAACCAAGCTCAGGAGGGAGGTTACTTCCCGGTGTATTGGAGTACCGGACCCTGAAATATTGTCATGTCTGCAATTTGTTTGGGAAATTCCTGATATGATGGTGCCTCATTGCCCCTATATGCCAACAAGCCTATGGTGGCAAAGTTATGGGATGGACAGGGTTCTTGGTATCATATATTGGGAGATCAGAGGTGCAGGATTTTGATTGTCATGTCTGCAATTTGTTTGGGAAATTCCTGATATGATGGTGCCTCATTGCCCCTATATGCCAACAAGCCTATGGTGGCAAAGTTATGGGATGGACAGGGTTCTTGGTATCATATATTGGGAGATCAGAGGTGCAGGATTTTGATGCAAACATCTGAGGGGCTGGTACCCCGATGGGGAAAAGTTCCAACGTAAGGTTCCAGCTTCCCTTGTTGACTCATATGTCGGGGAGAGAATGTGCTATCGACGTTGGGTGATGAAACTGAACCATGGAGAAGTGGACATGTGTCAACACCCGAGTGGAGATATCGTATGCCCGATGATGATGTGTATAGCCATGCTATCCCATGTGTCATGACATGGGTGGTACATGTGTTAAGTGGTGGTTGTGCCATGTGTCAAGGTGAATCGAAGCCTTGAGGCAGGGTTCTATGCAAAAATGAGTGCCATGTGTAACACCAGATGGCATGCAGAGACAGGGAAATGTGTAGATCCACGTGGCAGGTTGTGGTCGTGCCACGTGTCTGAGGTGCCGACTCGAATACCAAACCAGGAACTTGGAGTTTGTTTGAGTATTGGTTTTCTCATGGATCAATATCTCGATACCCCAGTGGGCCTATGCCCATGATATCAGATATCAAAGGAGTGTTAAGTGGTGGTCAAGAGAAAAGGGTCGAGGGTTGATAAGCTAAGGGCCCGGTGGGCCAGGTGGTGGGTGCCATGATAACTTCCTTGCCAACATCCATGTCCCCACTCGAGGGTGACATGTTATGCCACGTCAGTATGATGTTTGAGGACACATGTGATGTGGATCCATGTGGGTGCCACATGGAGGTGTGGTAATACTTGGACAATGAAGGCCCAAAATTTTTAAGAGACTGTAACTTTTGACCTAGAGCTCAATTTTGAGCATAATTAAAGTCATTAGAAAAATCTTGATGAGAAGAATGAGATTATGAATCCGGAAATGGATTTCAGTGGAAATGAGGAAAGGTGCTTTTTGAGGAAATAATATGGAAATTTTGACACTCCTCCAAACTAAGAGAGGTTAGGGGATTGGGTCTGTTACATGTCCATCATGAGATATCCCATGAACTATCTGGTAGCTGATTAAACTATTTTCAGGGTACCAAAACATCCTTCAATAATAGACAAGTTTCTATCAGAAATTATTTGAAAGATCTCAGTGATGAATGGGGGTATGGAAATCAATACTGGGTTTACTAATGTATGGTTTGTAATTAGTTCCTCAAAGATTAGTGCTCTCCAATAACTCCCATTTCTATCTAGGTATATCAAGGAAGAATAGGTGAGGCCGAATTATAGGTAGGTTAGGTATCTGAATGTAAAATTGGTAGGGGCCCATTTACTTTGGCTTGTGAGGTCTAAGAGAGATGGGGGACTTGTTGTGGCTACAACAATTGACGACACACTAGAAGAACCAATTTTCTCTGTCATTGAATATTTAGGTTTTAACTTTACATCTGACTATAATATTAACCCATAGTATTGTAATAAGCATGATCATAATTGTTGGTACCACATAAATGTCAAATTCTCAAAAGATATGATCTTATACCAAGAAAAGTTATCTAACATATCCTTTTTAGTGAGCCAAAGAATGAAATAGTTTTTTTACTTTAAATGTGTACTCAAATTCTTCCACTCAACCTGCAATCCAAAATAAAAAAAAATCTCCTCCTCCCCCCCAACCATCGTCTCTCTACCTTATATCCAAGGCACCACTAATAATATTTCCAAATTTTTGGCTAAGAAGAATATCAAAACCCTTTTCAAACAATACAAAACCATGAAGAAATTATTTAGAATCTCCAAGGACAAAAATGACCTGATGCATGGCCCAAGGGTTTATCAAATTCCTTGCTCTTGTGGAAAATCATGCATTGATCAAATTCACAGATATTTTAAATCCCATATCAAAGAGAATATAGCTGAAACTACCAAAAATTGTATCACCAAGTTAGCTATTGTTGAGCACTCTTTTAAATCCAAGAACCTAATTTGTTTTGACCAAACCAAAATTTTATCCTCATCCCCCCATTACTCATCTCGCGTTATTTGTGTAGCGTTAGAAATTGAGAAACATCCTAATATTTTTAAGTGGGAATAAGGATACAAACTTATAAAATATTAGAAGTCCACCATTTATCGCCTTGTTCAATATCCCCCCCGTCCCCCCTTATCTTAGTTTTTAATTTACTTTTTTCACTTTTTATGGCATCTTCTCAATGCTCTCCCTTCTCTCCAGACCTGATTTTACTTTTTTATTTTTCTTTGTTGTTTTGATCATTTTCCCTAGTCCAGAAACCTCTTCAAGTCATAAATGATTTTTCCCTTAATTGCACCATTTCCTTTGAATACCATAATCTCCCTAATTTCATTAAATTCCTATTCTAATTTCTCCCTTCAACATGACATTCTCCCTCTCATATTTTAAACCTTATTCTAATATAGTTTTAAAATCCATTTAACTTCTTTCACTTTTGAATTAATTTTCTGATCCAGATTTATAAATGGAACAACATGAAATACAAACCTATAGCAATGAAATACAAAGAGATACAATAAAACTTGACTTCTATTAATAAAGAGAAACTACTAAAACTATAAAAATGTAGACTGAAACAAGCTTGCTCGAATGGTGGCAACTTATCTCTGAGAAGAGATGTGAAGGCTACACTCGTTCGCGAGAAGATGAGTACAATGAGACTCAAAAGGAATTTTTAACATAAAACATAAATGAGAAAACCCTAACTCCGAGAGATGAAACACCAAAAGGTTTGTGGGCCCCGATGGGGGTAGTTGATATGCCAACTTCTTGAGGGTGTAACTTTTTCATATGATCTTTGTTTGGGGTGATCGATACACCATTGGAAAGGTATATCCGAGGAGTACATATTCTATTTAGCATAGAATTTTCCTTCGCAAACATGCTAGGCACTGCTGAGCCCAAAAATTTCGTTTAGGGCCTCAAAGTAGCCCCAAAAGTTTTATTGTAAAAAAAATAATAATAAAATGACAAAATGGAAATTGTTCTTTGACCTAGTGGAATAGGTGGGTGGCCATCGATATCCACCTGGATCAGTCTTCCTCCCTTAGGATGAAATGGTCTCCAATATGTTGAGCTCCCCCATCAGATGGGTAAAATTTTGCTGAAATTGGCCCTGGGTGATCCACTTTCCTTGGTGCAAAAGTTGCCCTGCTCTAACAACCGAATAAAGATGGATCCTTTGTTGGTGAGTGCCCTTAATCTGAGTGTCCCTAACTTGATCAATGGATGCTTGTTCCATGCAGTTAGGGTTGAGCTCTATTAGTGTCAACTACTATGTGATCTCCGATGTGTCCAATAATGGTGGGAAGTATGGTTGAAGGAGGTCCACATTGAACACTGGGTGTAGTCCAAGGAAGGGGGGAATACTTAGCTCAAAAGTGTTGTCACACACAACCTTAGTGATGGTGTAAGGTCCATAGAAAAGTGGATGAAGCTTTTGATGGGGTCCTGTAAGGTGCTCTTTCTACAAATGCAACCCGACCTTGTCTCCTACTTGAAAATTGTGTGGCACCCAATGTTGATCATGGCGTTGTTTGTACTTAGCATTGTCTTTCCATAAAATGTCATGGACTTGTTGCCGGATGTTTTGAATCCATTCAATAAACTTGGTGGCTTTTTCAGCCTCATATTTCACATGGGATGATTCTTCTTGTGTGGATGCAAGGGGCGGTGCGACATTAATGAGACCCAATGGTTGAAATCCCAACCCCACCTGAAAGCGACTGTGTCCAATCAAGATATGAAGGGCTCTATTGTAGCTTGTTGAACATATGAGAGACTCTCATCCCATGTCCGCGGATGTTTGGAGTTGTACATGTGAAAGATATGCATGATCATTCTATTGAAGACCTATGTATGACCATCAGTTTGTGGGTGGAAGGCGGTGGATTTGGTGAGCTTGGTTTCCAACAATGACCAAAGGATAGACTAGAATGTGCTTGGGAACCTGTTGTCACGATACAATATGATGGTCTATGGTATCCCAAAGTGTACCTAAACTCGTTCGAAGAATATCTTGGTAGTGGCCTCCACTGTGATATTCTTCTTGCAGGATGTTAGGATGGCCATCTTAGAAAACTGATCAACCACCACAAAAACATAAACATTTTGTTTCTTAATTGAAGGAAGACCCGACATGTAGTCCATTGAGATGGATTACCATGGAATGCTGGTAGTATGCAAAGGGTTGTACATGCCTTGATTCTTAGTGTTTGGTTGTGCAATGGTGTAGGAAGTGCAGGACCTGATATACTTACTGATGTTCTGACTCAATTTTGGCCAATAGAAATAATTTTGCAGTACTTCCACGGTATTTTCCATGCCAAAGTGTCCCACCATCCGATTTTAGTGAGCCTCCCAAATAAGCTTTGCATGATCACTTGAAGGAACACGGAGGTGGCCCAGATGACATAACAATCCATCTTGAAGATGAAATTCAGTGACACTCGTGCCTCTACCCAACATCTGGTAACTGTTAGTGATGTCAGGATCTCACTTGTAGAGTTGGGGACACTCAGATGCCTCATGGCCATATAAGTGGATCACTGTGGTTAAGGATGTAATAGGAGGTCAATTGAGGAAGTCAATGACATTATTGGTACTCCCTGCCTTATATTTGATGTTGATATGGTACTACTGCAAGTATGTGGACCACTTTTAATGGAGATCATTATGCAATTTTCTTTGTGTTTGCATGAACTATAGAGGTTTGTGATCAATGTGGATGACTGTCTCCTTCTCGAGAATGTAGTGCTTCCATTGTCAGCATGATTGTACAATTAAATACATTTCTTTGTCATAGGTGGGGTACTTATGGATGACATTTGATAATGTCTCTTTATGATATTCCATTGGATGACTGTGCTGAGTGAGAACTGCGCCCATGACATAGTCTGAGGCATCGGTCTCAATCTCAAAAGGTTTTTGTAGATTGAGTAAGGAGAGTACTGGATTTGAACACAAAAAATTGTTTAGATCATCAAACTATTGTTGTTGCGACTTCCCCCAAATGAAATTTTCCTTGCCACCACCCTTGGTCACTTGGCTGAGGGCCCATGCAATATGGGAGAATCCCAACACGAACCTGCAATAGAAGTTCCATGCAATATGGGAGAATCCCAACACGAACCTGCAATAGAAGTTGGCAAGTCCTAAGAAAATTTGAAGCTTGGTTAGAGTGGTCGGCGTCGATCAACATGAATGACTTGGATCTTGGCTGGATCCACATGCTCACCATGCTCATCACTAATGTAGCCTAGGTATTGGACCTTGTTCATGCTAAAAGAACATTTTTTCAAGTTAGCATATAGCTTGTGTTTTCATAGAGTGTGAAGGACTTGCTAAATATATTGCAAGTGTTCTACCCAATTATTGTTGAAGATGAGGACATCATCCATATATACCACCACAAAAGAATTGGTGAAAGGCCGTAATATATTGTCCATCAATCTCATGAAAGTTGTTGGAGCATTTGTCAAACCAAAGGGCATGACTAGCCATTTGAAAATACCTTCTTTGGACTTGAAAGTAGTCTTCCATACATCAATGTTTTCTATTGGGACCTGGTGGTAGCTAGAATTCATATCAATCTTACTAAAAAAATTTCCTCCCTTGAGCTGGTCAAGAAGGTCATCAATTCATGGAATTGGGTATCAATTCCTAACTATGATTTTGTTTAGGGCCGTGTAATCAATGCAGAGTCACCAAGTTCCATATTTCTTCTACACGAGTACAATTAGACTCCTGCAGGGTGAGGAGATGGGTTATATGTGCGTCTTTTGAAGCAACTCTTGGATTTGTCTCTTTATTTCCTCATTTTCCATTAGAGAGTGGCGATATACATCCCATTGGGTATAGGTGCACCGAGGGTTAGATCGATTGAATGCTTGAACTGGCAGTGCAACGGTACCCCAGTGGGTGAGGATAAGATGTATTTGTATTATTCCATGATCCTTTACACCTACTTATGATGCGTGAAGAGGCCTTGTACAAAGGAAATGGATGTGGATGTGATCTTCTGTTCACTTTGAGAGTGAATCATGAAGAAGAAAAATTTCCTGGTCTAGGAAATGACCTTCCTGCATTTCTTAGTAGAGATCAAACAAATGGTGGTAGGTGGAGATACCTATGGGTATGTTATACAATTGTCTAACCAAAGTAATAATAACATTGTGAGGTCTAGACTCATATACAACATGTCATTTCCACAGGTATGGTTGGCCTACATGAACATCACCAACTTCAGTGGGAAAAATAACATACAATACCTCATCCTTGAATGGATTGATGCCGTAGGGAAGATGACACTATTGGCTGATGCAGAGATGTCTTCCTTGGTAGATATAATCGATGGTGTAGGGTTGCGGGTGTGGTTTCTTCGGCAGGTTCAAACACTTGACAACCTCTACTGAGATAAAGTTCTTTTGACTTCTTCTATTGATAATGAAATGCAATGAAGAACCCTTCACCCAAACCCGTGAGTGAAAACGACGTTCACCTTCCTCTGGTTCTTTAGGTTCACTTGACTAGACCTTGGTGGTAGCGATAGTGCCACTGGGTTTTTCATCAATGATGTACCTCTCCTTGTATGGATCTGATTTAGAATCAGAACTTGCCTCTAACTCTAAGGCTTTCGGCTCAACCACCAATGACTTCTTCGAGAAACATTCATCGATGTTATTCCAGGAGATTTTATGGAATTCACACCACTTCCTAGTGTCTTTCTTCATCTTCTCATTACCCTTCTTTATTTACATCTTGGAATGGTTATCCTTAGGGGGTACATCCTTGCTTTGTCCTTTTTTTTGTGGGTTGGGGCCACCTTTTCCCTTCTTCTATTGTGAGGAATTTACAGATCCAAACTCCCACTACTTCTATTTAAATTTCTGCTTGATTTTGACAACATATCAATAATCTGTGCCCAATGATGAGATGTACAAAAAATCAATTTCTATTTGGATGTATCTATGTAGAAAATCGCGATAATTAAGAACCAAATGTCATTAAGAGTCTTTGATACCCAACTTGGTGCGCAAGGTATGGAAGACATTTGTGAACTATGGTATGGTTTGGTCTCTTTCATGTCATAGTGTTGTCCATTTCATATATTAGTCATCGTAGCTTCCAATAGGGTAGTATTGTTCCTTAATAACATATTTCAAAGAATCCCAAGTGGGTGCAACCAAAAATATTGCAGATTCCTTAGTGTCCTTTTTCGTACAGTAAGTCTCCCACCAATCCTTGACATGGGGACTAGCCTTAAGGAGTGAAAAGTTAATATTTTATCTATTGGAAAAATTATGGACAAAAAAATACCTTTCTAGAAGATTCAACCATTTATTTATCACATATGCATATATATTTCCTTCAAACAAGGGGATATCAAAATTAACTTGTACCTTGAAGGGGTGGTGCCTCCAAAGTGGCCACTTGATGAAGATGTGTCACTTGTTGGAAGTTGTCGAAGGATCTATGGAAATTTATCCATCATCTTGTTCCTTTGTCGCACGAGTGCTTCCTCGAGCAATAGTTTAAAAGGATCTCCTCCTCCATCTTCTCTCTTTTCTTCCACCATGGGAGGCCTTCGTGATCAACAGAGACGGTCTTGAAAGGGCTCAACTACTTTGAGTCCCAACTCCTTGTACGCTAACCTTGTTGGGGACATGCATAAAGAAACAAATAAAGAGTAGGCCACTCAGATATGACTATGCTCATTCACAAGAATATGAGTACAATGAGGCTCCAAAGTCATTTTTAACATAAAACATAAATGAGAAAACCCTAATCTCCAGAGATGGAACACCAAACTATTTGTGGGCCTTGATTGGGTAGTTGATACATCAACTTCCTGAGGGTGTGTATTTTGCATACAATCTTTTTTGGGGGTGCTTGATACACTGTTGGAAAGGTATAGTGAAGGAGTACATATTCCATTCTTCCTATCATCTACATCCATATACATGCTAGGTGTTGTCGAGCCCAAAACTGCCATTTAGAGACTCAAAACGGCCTTGGAAGTTTGGTACTTGAAAAACAATAAAAAAATGCCAAAATGTAAACTTTTCTTTGATCTTGTGGATTAGGTGGGTGGCCACCAATACCCACATAGATCAATTAAGGCAGGTAGTTGGTTTCTCATCTACCATGCTTATTTTCTTTAACTATTTTTGGAAAAGGAGAAAAGAGGTAAATAACTTCAAATATGAATATTTTTTGGAAAAAATAGGCAATCATGACTCTTGGGTGAAGGTGATTCTTTGGGCAGGTAAAGAAATCCCCAAACGCCTCACCCATTTTCTACTCGTGGTATCATAGCCAGTACTAGAGCTCTATGTTTTAGTCAGTTGTTAGGAAAAAAAATTCATTAAACAAACATTCATTTACACTGTTTGTCCATTCCATTATTTAATTCATAGTAATAATTAAAAACTAGGGGGAAAAGGAGTGTTACAATCCCCCCCTGAAAATGACACCATCCTCGATTTTTTACCATGTTCATATACATATTTATACAAAAAACAAAAAAATATATGCCTCTTTCATGACATCCTCTAGTTCCCACATGGCCTCATCTGCTCCAAAGTGCCTCCACTGCACTTTGACCTGCATGATGGCTCAGTTATAGAGCAATGTCCCTTTCCTGTCTAGGATGTGTTGACATTCGATATGGAACTCTCCTTATGTCTCCACCTATATCACAGTCCATTCAATAACATGATTAGTTTCTTGAACATAAATGTTAAACTAAAATATATCGAATACATTATGAGCTCTAACGGTAGGAGAAAAGGAAAGCCTGTATGTCATCGGTTCCACTCCCTCCAATACTTTGAATGGTCCATAATAGTGAGGTTCCAACTTATAACAAGCTCCCATTCTTAAGGAACTTCTCTCAGGATTAAATCTAATGTATACATGGTCTTCTACTTTAAATTCCTTCGGAGTTCACTTTTTGTCAGTGTAGCTCTTTTGTTTATCCTGATCCACTTTTAATTTTTTCTTTATATTGGCCACTTCTTTCTCCATATCCTTTAGAATATCTGGTCGAAGAGAAACCTTGTTGATTGGATTATCACAATTGATTGAGATATTACATTTTCTATCATATATATCCTCAAAAGGACTCATCTTCAATGATTCTCGGTAACCATTGTTGTAAGAAAACTCTACCAGGGGTAAGTAATCTTCCCATTGTTGAAATATTATAACTTTGAAGAATATTCTAATTATATTTGAGTTATGATATTATATATCAAATCCCATTTTGTGGATTGATCATGTCGGTACTCATATAAAACAAAATCCCCTTTTGTGGATTGGTCAAACCATATTTAGATAGTGGCATTTGTAAAGTCACCCCCTAGGGTTTATAAAGTGGTTTTAACCACTCTTGGAATAAGTCGGCCTTACTAAGTGAAGAGAAGTAACCCCAACAACTCCTTAACGAGTATTTATAAGTGAGGATGGCGCCTCACTTGTTCATTCACTCACTCACTCATCTAGTGCACATATTTTGAAGGAAGTTGTAGTTACAGGGGGAAGGAGAAGAGAGGCACATGCTCAGTCCTAGTTTATTCTTGGAGTTTTGGTATTAGTCTTGGAATTGTATTAGCAATTTATTATTGAGGAATTGTTTTTTGGTTTTTCTCCCCCATGAGGGTTTCCCAGGATAAAATGTTGTCTACCTTGTGATTGTGTTTATTTTAGTGATCCTCTTTATTTTGTTGTTTTGGAAATGCATTGAGAAAATTGAAAATAACCTAATAAAAACATTAATCTTAACATGGTATCAGAGCTTGACTAAATCGAGCACCTTTCACTCGGTATCTAAAAACATCATTGTTTTCGTACAAGGAAATTAAGGATTTTTACTAAAGAGGAATTTATGACCAAAAACTATCTATGAAAGTGCACCCTACCCCAGTGCATCTTTTGGTAGCTTGGGTGCACCTTTTCAGTGGACAGATTTCTCTAGTTTTTACTACTAACCAGAAAACCAAGAAACTGGAACTAGTACTAGATGTACTAGTCCAAAAGTGTGTAGTTCAAGTTTCAAGGGGTAAAACTTGGAATTTTCGGAAACAATTAGCTCTAGCCAACTCGCCTCATCCCAATGCATCTCCTGGTAAGTTCAGATTCATTTTATGGTCATTTTCCTAGCTCTAGGTCAAGATGTCTGCAAGCACCAAGCTTGTTGACAAGTTAGAAGGTGTGGAAATATTTTTCATTCCTGGAAGTACAAAATCAGACTCATTATTTAAGAGAATGACCTTACAAAATTCATAAAATAAAATGTATCGGAACCCAAAGAAGAAGAAGCCAAAGAGAAGTACAAGAAGGATACAATTTAATTGTAGATTCCGTTAAAGACCACTTGATCCCTGAAGTGTCTTCTAATAATACTCCAAAATATATGTTTGATGCCCTAACTAGAATGTATGAAGGAAATAACATCAACCAAAAGATGAATCTGAGAACCCAACTCAAGAATATAAAGATGCAGAAAGGAGAAACAATTCAAGATTGTTTCTATAGGGTTTCTCAATTCAAGGAATAGTTAGAATAAATTGGAGACAACTTAGATGAATATGAAATCATAATGACAACTATCTGTCCAAGAAAAGAGAAACTCCAATTTGAAAGTCTATGGGAAGAATGTGTTCAAGAAGAAGCAAGAGTGGCCAATCAAAAATTTGTACTATTAATGGATGAATATCAAACCCTAGCTACTCATGCTTGAGGAAAGAAAAGGTCCCATTTCCAAAAGGAGACCAATTTTCATAAAGAATATGACCCTCCAAAAAGATTATGAAAATATCATAAGGTTTAATGAAAGGGAAAAGACTTCTCCTCTTATCAATGTTATCATTGTGATAAGACGGGACACATTGCTAAGAATTTTCCTTCTAGAAAGGAAAAATACAAGAGAAATAACAAAAGACACAATGCCCATGCAGTTGAAGATGATGAGCCACCCAAGAATTTGACTAAAAAATAAATTGAAGATTATTTTTCTCTTTCTTCCCTCTCAAGATCTATGAAACTTGGAGAGGATACTTGGCTCATATATATCGATGCCTCTAAGCACATGACAGTTCAGAAAGACATTCTCTCTATCCTTAAAGAAAAGGACTTCCCCCATAAAGTTTCACTTGGATATGATTATCAATACCTTATCAAAGGAATGGTAGAGTCCACCTGCAAATTGGATTCAGGAACTCCGATGAGAATGAAGGATGTACTCTATGTACCAGGTTTTTCAGGAACTCCGATGAGAATGAAGGATGTACTCTATGTACCAGGTTTGAAAAGGAACTTACTTTCTATCTTATCCCTAGATAAGAAAGGTTTCAAGGTTGCATTCATAGATGGTGAATTTCTTATGTGGCCTAAAGGAAAAACTACGGAATATGCAATTATTATTGGAACAGAAGGAGGAGGTTTTTACAAGTTAAAAGGTCACTTAGATGTAGCCTTAAATCACTCTACTAAAATTCCTTGTGAACTTTGGCATAGAAGAATATATCACGTCAACTACAAATCCTTACCATATGTAAGTAAGGTAGTTACAGGTTTACCAAAATTTAAAGGTTGATCATGAAGGTGTATGAAAGGGATGTGCACAAGGAAAGAACATAAATAATCATTTACCAAGGAGTGATAGTAAGGCATAAAGAATCTTGGAACTCATCCACTCATATATATACAGTCCAATGCCATCGACCTCTCTAAGAGGGTATGTATACTATATATCATTTATTGATGATTACTCTTGTAAGACTTGGGTTTATTTCTTGAAATCAAAAGACAAAGTACTCGGAAAGTTCAAGGAATTCAAATCCTTGGTAGAAAACCTCCCCGAAAGAAAAATCAAGATACTTAGGTCAGATAATGGAGAAGAGTACACCTCAAATGGATTTGGAATATTTTGTAGAGATGTCTGGATTAAGAGGGATCTCACCACTCCCTATAATCCTCAACAAAATGGTGTAGCAAAAAGAAAGAATAGAGTGATTATGGAAGCAGTAAATACTATGATTCACAATAAAGATATTCCAATGCACTTATGGGATGAAGAAGGAAGAACAATATTTTATGTCCAAAACATATTATCCCATAGTGCACTTGAATTCAAAACCCCCGAATAAATGTTCGCCAGAAAGAAGTCATAAGTAAGCCATCTCGAAATATTTGGTTGTCCAGTATTTGTACTCATTCCAAAATAAAATAGAACTAAGTTGGATCCCTCAGGAAAGAAGAGAATATTTGTTGGATATTGTGAGGTCTCTAAGGCCTTTAGAATTTACATACCAGGTTACCATCATAT
>CBVK0100247927.1:0-15400 GCA_900067695.1 Picea abies
TTTCTCTAGCACCAACTAGAAGCAAGCACCAACTCCTTGTGTTCAAGCCCCCACTTGAACCTCTGAGGACACCAGTCCTCCCTAGCACCTCCCAACCTCCCTGGTTTTTGAATATGAAATACTAAAACCTATTACAGTGACATAGTGTTCAATAATAACTTACCAGTCTCATCACTATTCTGCAAGATTTTGCTACTCAGACTTCCTCGTCGTGTTCCAGCATGCATCCGCTGCCCATTCTATTCTTCTGCTTTTATGCTCTATGTGCCATGTCCATTCGCTGCACAGTTCTTCTTCTGTTCTTTTCAGCTGCTGCACTTTGATCTTTCTTCATGCATGAATCACCTTCAACAACATCCACAACAATCCCCGCATCAAAAACAACCCCATCTCTTCTCTGTATTGTGTATTTATAGCTTTTGTGCACCTTCTGCATGCAATGCATGCAATACCTCTACATAATCACACCACGCCGATATCCTCCACAACTCGAGTGCTCTGTTTGATCATCATCGTGACTCTTCAGCTTCTCTAGCCATTTTTCCACTTGTTCAACATCACTGTATGTTATGCTGAGATTCCTCAGCCCCTCTGGCAGTTGAGACTCTTCGTCTTCTCTGTGACAATCGAGCTCACCTTCTCTGTTCCAGTTACAAGCTTTAGTGCTCATCCATCTGTCAATCGCCTCCATGAGCATCTTCATCCCTCTTGAAGATTCCTTGAGACTCTTCATCTCCTCTGTCAATCACCCCGAAGTGTCTTCGAGTCCTCTGGCAGACACCATCAATGGTTCTGGCAGTTACACTGTGATGTGCAACAGTAACCCTCCGATCTCTTTCAGTTTCATCTGCACCGTTGTATTAGCTATGATTTATGCATTTCACACTTTCACAATTCGAAGATTCTACGATGAGGCATCTTGAATCTTCATGTTGTGAGCTTCGAAAAGGAGCTTGGCTGCTCTAGCTCCCTCCTCTTCGTGACCATAGGTGGTGACCACCGGTTATAGCAATATTTCACCTTTTCGGTATTTCGGCATTCGTATGATCCCATGTTTTTACACTCCCAGACGCGATCCTCGAAATTCTGAGGTGGAGCATATCTGTACTAGGTCCTTCCTCCATGTGACCACACGTAGTGACCACATGCTACCCTTATGCATAAAGTGATTTTCACGAATTCACATTTCGTGAGTTTGGAGATGAGGCATCTTGACTCTCCAAGTCGCGATCCCCGAAACCCCGAGATGGAGCTGAGATCAACGGTCCACAATCTCGATGAATCTATGGTCCAGATCTCATCATGATTTCACATATCATGATTTCAATGGTCATATTTCTTGCCTCTCCAAGTCACGAGTCACTAAGCTCCGAGATGGAGCTTAGATCAATGGTCCATGACTGTCCCCGATGGACGACCAGGATTCCTTCACAGTTTTGGGGAGTTGGATGACTCTTGGACTTATCTGTCTTGCAGCTTCACCATATCTAACGGCTATTGAGCCTTCGTAGATACCCAAGATCCTATGACCCATATCTTCTCGTGATTTTTCTGCTTCGCGATTTTGTCCACCTTCGCGATTTTGCCGCTTTGCGATTTCGTCCACCTTGCGATTTCTCCACTTCATGATTTTGTTGTTCTTTCCATCGCTGTTCTTTGCCATCTCTGATCTTTGCCATCACTGTTCTTGCCATCAATGGCAAGCATACTCCCAACTGTAAACCTTCCAACAATCTCCCCCTTTAGCATTGATGGCAACCCTGAACGACTGCACTAATCGGTTGGACCTCCAACTGTAGCATCTGATCCGTACAACTCCTTTTCTCCCCCTTTGACATTAATGTCAAAGAAAACATGCTCCCCCTAAGCCGTTGCATTAATTTTACGAGGTATCATATATGTAACCAATACAGGACTCCCCCTAACATGATGGACTGTCTTAGATGTGAGACGGGATGACACCCAGCTTTTGTCTAAGATATTCAAATGGTGTCTTTGCTAGAGGTTTAGTAAAGATGTCTGCAATTTGTTTTGTAGTGGGAATGTAATTGACCTGAACAATCTGATTGGTGACCTGCTCTCTCAGAAAATGATATTTTATGGGAATATGCTCGGTCTTGGAGTGGAATACATGATTTTTAGACACACTGATGGCACTAGTGTTATCACAATGAATTGGGATCAGTGCAGTTTATTTTACCTCCAAATCTACAATTGTTTGAATCATCCATAATACCTGAGTGCAACAAGTAGCAGTAGCAATGTATTCTGCCTCTGTGGTTGATAAAGAAATGGAGCCTTGCTTTTTCCTAAGCCAGGCTACTAAGGAGTCACCAAAAAAGAATGCTCCTCCACTGGTGCTTTTTCTCTCATCAACATAGTTTGCCCAATCTACATCTGAATAAGTAGTTAGCTGAAGATTTTGATTTCTGGGATACCAGAGACCATAATTCATTGTTTCTTTCAAATACCTGAATATCCTTTTGACAGCTTGCAAATGACTCTGTTTAGGTGCAGCTTGATATATTCCTACCATTCCTATAGCATGCATTATGTCTGGGCGAGATGCTGTGATGTACAACATGCTTCCTATCATTGATCGATATGAGCTTTGATCAACATCAGGTGAATCATCATCCTTGCTTAATGTACATCTAGTTACCATAGGTGTACCCACAGGTTTAGAATCTTCCATTTGAAATCTTTTCAGCATTTCTCTTAGATATATTTCTTGAGAAATGAACATCCCTTTATGCCTCTGAGTAATTTGCAGACCAAGAAAAAATGACAGTTCTCCTATCATAGACATTTCAAATTCAAACTCCATGGCAGAAGCAAACCATTGTACCAATGAATCCTTATTACATCCAAAGATGATGTCATCTACATAGACCAATACGATGAGAAAATTATTATCCTCTATTTTAATATACAGATTGTTGTCAGCTGTTCCTCTCTTGAATCCTTTGTCTTTGAGATACGTATCCAGTTTGTGATACCAGGCTCGAGGGGCCTGTTTTAAACCATATAAAGCTTTCTTCATCTTTCATACTAATTCAGGGTTGTCAGATAGTTTGAAACCCTCTAGTTGTTCCATATAGACTTCTTCACTTAAATCTCCATTTAGAAACGCTGACTTGACATCCATTTGGTAGACTTTAAACCTTTTATGACAAGCATAGGCAAGGAACATTCTGATAGCTTCTAATCTTGCTACGGGCACAAATGTTTCACCAAAATCCAGTCCTTCTATCTGAGCATAGCCTTTACAAACTAACCTTGCTTTGTTCCTGATAACTTGTCCTTGCTCATTCAATTTATTCTTAAAGATCCATTTGGAGCCAATGACGTTTTTACCTTCAGGTCTTTGAACCATCTCCCATGTATTGTTTTTCTCAATCTGATCAAGTTCATCATTCATTGCTTTAACCCAACGATCATCTTTGTTGGCTTCATTGAAATTCTTGGGTTCCAACATAGATATGAGATCTATATGAGATTGTTCGGTGGTTTTGATTAGATTTCTCCTAGTTTGTACCCCTTTGTCTTTTTCTCCAATTATCTGACTTGCAGGATGATTCTTTTGAATGATTCTGGAGGAGGAATTTGTAGTTGACTGCTGATTTGAGTCTGTCTGAGTGTCTGAGTCTTCATCTGATTCAGAGTCTTCATTTTCTGATTCTAGGACCTGTTCATCTTCAACATTAGCTGTGTCTTCTGTAGAAGACTCATTACTGTATACCTCTCTTGCTGGGATTCCTTCATCACTTTTTACATCAATACAGTCAACCATTTTATGCAACCTCTTATTATAGCATCTATATCCTTTAGTATTTGTAGCATACCCTAAGAAGATACCTTCATCAGCCTTGCCATCATATTTTCTGAGGTTCTCATCATTATTCTTTATGTAGCATTTACTCCCAAAGACTCTGAAGTGTTTGATTGAGGCANNNNACCATAATTCATAAGGTGTCTTGTCACTTTGTGGTCTGAGGTGGGCTTTGTTAAGCACATGGACTGTTGTGTGTATTGCTTCTACCCAGTAGGTTTGACCAATGTTCTTCTCATTCATCATTGACCTGGCCATTTCCTGCACTGTTCTGTTTTGCCTCTCAACAACTCCATTTTGTTGTGGAGTTCTTGGGATTGTGTATTCTCTCTCGATCCCATGTTCATCGCAGAATTCCTTGAAGTCTCTTGACATAAACTCTCCTCCCCGATATGATCTTACTGCCTTTAACCTCTTGCCTGTTTGAGTCTTTGTTAAAGCCTTAAATATTTTAAACTTCTCAAATGCTTCAACTTTTTCTTTGAGAAAGGCAACCCAAGTAAGTCTGGAGTAATCATCGATAATCAGCATGAAGTAGTTTTCTTTCCCTATGCGTTCCTGTCTTGATGGTCCACATAAATCCATATGAACTAGTTGGAGTGATTTCTCTGTTGAAGTAAAGCTCTTGGACTTAAACTGTGTTCTGTTTTGCTTCCCTACTTGACAGGGTTTACACATTGAATCTTGGGGCTTTGATATTCTCGGAAGATCTTTTACTACCTCGAGGTTTTTGAGTTTGATTAAGTGGTCAAAGTTTAGATGTCCAAGTCTCCTATGCCATAACCATCTTTCATCATGTTTTCTTAGATGACATTCTTCTCTATTTTCTTTCAGCACATATACATTATTTTTTGTCCTTATGCCTTTGGCCACCACTTGTCCTGAGTTTACAAACTTTATCTTGCAGTCCTTGGACATAAACAACACTTCGCATCCTCTGTCACACATTTGACTTACACTGAGCAAATTATGTTTAAGCCCATCCACAAGTAGAACATGTTGGGCTTTTCCTTTTCCATTACTTAAGCTCACCATCCCTTTGCCCTTTATTTTCCTTGGAGCATCATTTCCAAAGGTTACGTTTCCTGATTTGCTTTCACTTAGAGATAGAAACTTGCCTTTGTCTCCTGTCATGTGTTTGGAGCATCCACTGTCTATATACCAAGGGTTCATTTTTCTTTGAGCGGACAACACTAATCCACACTTGTCACTTTCCTTCTTCTTCCAAAACTTGACATTTTCAGCAGGAGATTTTGAATCTGGTTCATATTCCCTTAAACAATAGTCAATAGATTTGTGTCCATAGTTATGATAGATGTAGCATTCAATCTCATTGTTCAATAGGTCAAACTTATTGGTGCAGCGTTGTCTACTCATTGACTGTTGATTATTTCTTGACCTCTTTAGTTGCATGTCCCTGGACTTAATTTGGCAGTTGGAAACCAATGAAGGTTTGTTACTTGGCTGCATCATTCTTTGTTGTGGCAAGTATTTATTCCTTTGAAATATTAATTTCTCATGTCTAAGTCTTAAGGAACAATTTACAACTTTGTGACCAAAGTTAGCACAGTAGAAACAATATCCATAGAAGAATTCTTTGTACCTGGAAAATGGTTGTCTTCTTTGAGAAAATCAATTTCTTCCAGACTGATGACGTCGTTCAACAGTGAGCACATTACTTCTTTGTTCTACATATTCAGATCTGGCATCTTTTTCCTTACTTGAACTGGGCGACTGATTGTCTTCCTTTGTTTCTGCAGGATTGTTATTGTCATAAGTTGTACTTTTGACAAACTTGATGAGTTCTTCATTTCCTGGCTTACCATTGCTTGATCCCTCTTCATACCCCAATCCCGTTTTCAGCTTTGGATTCCTTTACCGATTCAGAATGGTGGCCAATCCTTATGAGGCTTTGATACTTGACAGATTCTGATTATACAAGGCTTGAAACTTCTCCATTTCTTTCCTCGTTTTCACTACTTTTTGTTCTAATGCTTCACATCTTGCCTTCTTTTCTAAATATCGCAATTTCAATGGTCATATTTCTTGCCTCTCCAAGTTGCGAGTCGCGAAGCTTTGAGATGGAGCTTAGATCAACGGTCCACGACTGTCCCCGATGGACGACCAATATTCCTTCACAGTTTTGGGGAGTTGGATGACTCTTGGACTTATCCACCTTGTAGCTTCACCATATCTAACGGCTATTGAGCCTTCATAGATATCGCAGATCCTATGGCCCAGATCTTCTCGCGATTTCGTTGCTTCACGATTTCATCCACCTTCGCGATTTCGTCCATCTTGCGATTTCGTCACTTCATGATTTCATTGTTCTTGCCATCACTGTTCTTTGCCATCGTTGATCTTTGCCATCGTTGTTCTTGCCATCAATGACAAGCTTAATCCCAACTGTAAACCTTCCAACAGGATCCTAGAAATAATTTTTTCCAGGTTGGCTACCATGATCCTAGTGCGCAGTACATGAAAGGCTGGGGATCATTTAAGAGAAATAGAGTAATTAACCTTTGTTACAGTTGGAGAAGAATAGGACATCTTGCTGAGGAATGCCCTGATAGAAAACCTAGTTGCGTCTGTTGCAAAACTATGGACCATAAAGTTTTGGATTGCCCTAGAGTGATTGCTAAGGTTGAGAGGATGAATATGAACCAAGAAAACCTTAAGGTAGATCCAGAAACTAAGATTATGGCAGAACCCCAGGAAGAATCGGAGAAAGTATTGCTACAGATGAAAGAAACACTGAACGACCACCGACATATCAGCTTGTCAGAGATCTTCAAAGAAAAAGAATGCATAGAAGCAAGAATAAGAGACTTCGACATTGACTGTGTTCTGGATGAAGAAACACAGGTAAATATTATGACAGAAAGAACTTGGAAAATTCTAGGAAATCTTGCTATGATTCCTTCATTGGGAGGAATAGGTTTATTTAGAGGAAAGCTGATAAACCTATGTGGAAAGCTCACCCATATATATATGAGTGCTCATGGAACTTCGACGGAGGAATAATTTGAAGTTGTTAAATATATTGAGAAAAACGCTCCATTTGCTATATTACTAGGAAAACCTTGGATTGAAGGAGATTAGGCTAGAAGAAAAGAAGAATAAATCTTAGAGCAGAAGAAGCAAGAGTTAAAAGATTTCATGACTAGGAGGATCGCACACTTGATTGAAGAACAACAAAATGAAGCTATTTAAAACCAGAGACTTGGATGTCAAAGTAGGAAGAACACCAGAGGACCTACAGAAGACTGAAGTACCTATTCCAGATATAGATGAAGTATTACCCCTGATTTCTAGGAAAGAATCTCACCAGTGTGAAGCTACTCTGCCAAAAGAAGGTAAGAATCGGAATGGAAAAATGAATTTTGAGACGAAGCTCACTGGAAAGAAGGCTAGAAAAATAGGTAAGAAGAAAGCTAAGATCGAAAAGTTACAGAAGGTTCCAGAGGGAACCTCGCAGAAAGAAAATTTGCAAAATTGGAACTTCGTTGGGATATTAGAACTGCGTCACATGGCACTTCGCCATGGCGATGCAATATAGCCACTAGGGACAATATAACCATTAGACCAATGACTCGAACGGGTAGAAAGGCATTTATGATCAGGAAGTTCGCCACCAGACTATTGGGATCACGCCATAACGAACATAACTGAGTTAATGAAGGCTTCTCACCTGTTGCAAGAGATCTGTTGCCAAGTTATCTATTTATCCCGTTGTGCCATGCAACGAGAACACTTTTGCTAACTGTGAATATAAGTCTGCAGACTAGTTGGTTTCGCATAGTGATCATCGCACTATTGCCATCCATCACGTTGCATTGACTAGTTACTCTTCAAACCCGAGATATTCAACTAAGAGTGTGCATGTCGGACGAGCTTAGCGCTGCAGAGAAAATTGTCAAAGAATTTCTCATTGACCTAATGACTGAAAGAGTAATGTTTGAAAGAGAAATGTCTATAAGTATTCAAGCGTCATCGACGAGAGGAGTGCAAGCCTCTCCGTCGACTGCTTGTGGAGCCGGATCATCCTGACCATCAACGGAAAAGAGAACCAAACACATAGATGTCCTAGCCAATGCGAATTTGATCCCAACTATATTGCACGATTACATCCTGCCTCTGGCCGACGCTGTGAGTTGAGATAGTGTGCCAAGAGATTTTGAGTACTCCATGATTACTGTGTACCTCCTGAAGGGGATACACACAGTTCGTGCGCAACAAAACAAGATCACGGTGTTGAAGTTCAGTGGCTTCAACCTCAGAGATCGCAAGAAATATAGTATTCTCACCCTGTACAAATACTTGACCAGGATGAAGGGGAAGAAATCCAAGATAATCCCCCAACCGTGGATGATGAACCTTCCGCATTCCACCCTGTTAAATGTAATGAAAATCCCACACTTCAGAAGGCACTAGGAAGTGAACACCTGTGTCAAGCTATTACTTTCATGTTACCATGGTGGTTACTTATGGCTAGACCTCCATATTACAGTCGATTCGACGTTGATCCATAGGATCACGGGATTAAGTATGCAAAGACCCGACCTGCAGGAGTTCTATCCAAGAAAATCCACAGATCGCGCACTAGCACAGAAGATCAAGGATACATACATCGATGTTGAAAAGGGGATGCGAGGCTACAAGGTAGCCTCCATCTAGAATGGCGTAGTGTGCCTAGCCTGCCATCTCATAGCGAGAAAGTTAGTAAGGAAGAATAGACCTACGCAGGTCACAGGCTTTGTCATTGACCTCGCAGGGAAGTGCGTGGAAGGCCTACAGATGAACTTGGCAAAGTACCTAGTTAATCAGCTGGAACTAGACTGTCCCGAAGCACAAGATTAGGGCTACGGGTTTCACTTTATCTGGCTCCTGATCCTCATCGCCTTTGTTGCCTGGGAGATGCCGGAAGGTGCGACCTTTCCGGATATTGAACCGTTCGAACTGCTTGCTGCAAAGTTCACCACACTCTGGTACTCGAGTGATATGAAGAAACATTGGCATTCGAATGCTGTTTTTCACACCTATTACCTTTAGCTGAAGAGAGCCATTGAAGCTGAACCTTGCATGAATCTGAACACCCTACAGAGGTTCCGACCCCTGATGAAGTTCTGTATAGATCAACACTTCATCTACATAACAACGTGAGACGATGAACATAAGGAGAAACTCCAGTTGTACTACAAACTCATGGAAGAAGACCTGGAGGAGATCACAAAGGATTGGTCCACATACCTTCTTATTCCCACAGACCTTGCAGAAATGTCTGACCCTGACAACCCAGAGACCACGCATAAAGAACATGATACACCTAGGCCTAGCAAAACAAAGAAGACCGAAGAGGTCCAAGATTTAAGCAGTGCCTCAGGAAAGACTGCTTCAGTGTCACTTGATCGAGGGAGCGATGACAAAGTAGAAGAGATAAGCGAAGAAGAAATTGAACAGAAGCCAGGCGAAGTAACACCGACCATAGATGAGGTTGATCCTCTGAAGAAGAGGAAGGTTTCTCCCCCGAAACCTTCTTCCCAGAAGAAATCGAAAGCCACTGTGACCAAGATGAAGACTGTGCTTACTGCTGATGATTTTGACTTCATCATCATAGCTCTAAACGATGCTTTGCTGGAAATCCTGGAAAAGAACGAAGCTAAGCAGGAGGAAATGTATGATAGAATTGAGGTGGAAGTTCGAGGGGTACAACAGGCCCTTCAGTCCAACCGCGCAGTGTCCACTACGCCCCTGCCATTAGGAGAACCAGAGTTGGGAGATGAGCCAGCCCAACTCCACCGACTAGTTGATGCGGTCAGTGCTCACCTTCATTGCGCACAAGAAGAAATAGAACAAGCCACCCAAGACTTGAATCAAGTGGAAGGTGTACTCATAGAGCAACGCAGATTTGCAAAGTAGGAGAAGGTTGCTCTCCAGGCAAATTTTGAAGAAGAGAAAGTACAAATGCAACAAGAAAAAGAATAGTTGCTCGCAGAGCAACTCGAAGTGAAAGAAGCAGTCAATAGAGAACTCCGTTCTATGACAGGCTTAGAGCCACAAGTAGAAGACTGAGTCACACATCAAGTACAACATCTCGGAGAAGCTATCCAACAACTACAACAATGAATAATAGACTTAGAGCTCTGCACAGTGCCCAACACCCCACAGGATGTGAGTGACCAAAGAAAAACAACTTCTCGAAGCGCAATTAAGAGAATAGAGGCCCTTGCCATTGAATGTAAGCAACTCACTGATCACAGTGCCCAGACCTATGAGAAACTCACTAAGAATCCATAACTGAAGGCATTGGAGTCACACCTCCAAGAGGCGAAGTATCAAGCATAAACGATACAGGCGCAACTGAAGCCCTTGTCAGCTATGGAAAGAATGAATCAATCTCAGGAGCAATGCACTGCCCAACAATAGGTCCACACTATCTAGAGCAAAGTCATGGAAGTGACTTAGAGGCTCCAACCTGTACAGAATAAGGCTTACCAACTATTCATAGAGATCGAAGGCTGAGGAGCGGAACTGGAGCAAGTCGTCACTACTGTTGAACAACGCCTAGAGGGACCTGTCAACAAAGCAGTCATACAAGAGTTCGCTGAATAAGAGGTCATGGTACAACAACAAGTCGAAGCATCTCAAGCCAAGCTCGATGCTTTTGAAGCAGAGCTAGTTAGATCATAGTGACTCAGGATGATTCATAGGTGAGTGTTGGGGGCCTGCTGGCTTTTGACCAAGTTTTGAGGATTCTTGGTCATGTTTGACCTATTTTGGGACTTCGACAAGGTGTCGAAGGTGCAGCGCAAGACGAAGCAGAGATCACGGGATCTTGGCCCCTTTTAGGGCCCTTTTTGGGATTTGGGATTATATAACGGGTATGGGAATGTCAACCCATGGGTTTACCCATGCTTAGGCCTATTTTGTATGTATAAATAGATGCTAAGGCGATGTAGTGAGTATGAATGGATAATTTCTAGAGTTGGATTTGTGTGATCAAGAGTTGTAAGTGCTTTGTGCATACTGTGTGAGACTTGTAGAGGTACGAATGGATAAGTGCTAGAGTTGGATCTATGTGATAAAGAGTTGTAAGTGCTTTGTGCATACTATGCGAGACTTGGAGAGCTAAGTGCAAGTCATTGTAAGAGACTATGGAAGGATGTGTGCTTAGATCTACTCGAGGAAGGAGGATATAGTGAGCTGCGCAAATCCCCTATCCTCGTGGAGTAGGGTTTTGAGGCTCTGTGCATGTAACTAATTGAAGAAGCTAATAAAGAAGACAAAGAGTTGGTGGACGTAACCCCAGGGTGGGGGTGAACCACGTACATGCCGTGTTGTTCTGCTTTGTGCGATGTGTTTATATGTTAATGTGCTTAATGCTTCAATATAGATGAATGGTAGATATATATGTTAATGCTATGTGCTTAACAGTATGGATTTGACCGATGTGGATATGCTTAGTGCTTAAATACCTTAGATCTGAATGAATACTGTGATACTATGTAATTAGGGTTTAACCACGCTGTAACTAAGACTAGATATAAATGAATGTTAACTGTTGAGTGCTCCATCAAGTGTTAGAATCACAGATCTGTGTCCCAACTAAGGTTGCAGACATCTGAGTCCTGCAACCACCCCTGCCTCTACCTCGGGTGAGACTTCATCTACTTCGCAGGTGTTGCCGAAAGGGCCGATAGTTAGGGTTTTGTTGGTGCGTTGTTGTAGCGTTGAACCCTGGTTCTGCCCTTGTGCCAACAAAACAAATTTTAATTGGTGTTGTCGATTACATTTGGACTAGTGCCATCAATAGTACAATTTGATGTCATTTTCGAATTGGGTCATAATAGTGGTTTTAGTAAATATTGAGAAAGTTACAACCATTTTGAATTGCAACCTAAAAACTCTCGCGGGACCAAACTACAATTAGAACAAGTTTTTATTGGTGCATTTGATGACCTTCGAATCAATGTCACTAGAAACAATGCCAATTCTAATTTGGTTTCAAAATAGTGATTATAGTAAATATGGAGGAAGCTATGACACTTTTAAATTATAACCTCAACACAATATCATAACATATTACATTGGGAATAATTTTTAGTCCGTGCACTAGATTACTATTGAATCTATTCCATTAACAATAGAATTTGATGTCATTTCAATGGTAGGTTTATAATAGTAATGTTGAGCAATATCAAGGAAGTCACTACTATTTTAAAGTTGTAGCTTCAAAAACCCAAGCTACACAAAGGAGCTCCATTAAAAAGTAAGCTATTTCTCCAAAACCCTAGCTTAATTTTGGGGTTTTCACATGGAAGTTTTATTTCATAGGAAAATTTGATGGTCCTAGTATTTAAGAATACATAAATGGCATTGGGTCAAAATATTTAACTTGTTGAAAATACTTTCTATACATTCTAAGAGCCAATGTTACCATATGGTGGAAGCCACTAGACACCTAGGAGAAGTTAAGACTTTTTTAGAAAGAACTTGAAAAAGTGTATTTAGACAGTTGGTCTAATGCAACCAATTAGGTGTAGCTCAAGTGGTTGTGAGGAAAAGTTGTTTGCTCACCCATTTAGGTTAAAATCACACTTTGTGATATGTTTTATTTTTGTGAGTCAATTGTTGTGGATATGTTGACCTGGGCTTGAGCCCTAAAGAATCCAGTTTACCCTTGTACCACCCTTGAAATGAGTGGGAGTTCCCTATGGGTTTTCACATGAAATGTATTACGCGAGAAAAAAAAGAAAAAAAAAAAAGGCAAGGATATCTAGAGCACACAAGTTGAGGGAATGAATGTTCATATTTTTAAGGATTTGAAGATTACAATGGATATATATGTTTTACATTTAGATATTTATCTATTGATATGGATGATTTGGATATTATTCTTGAATATCCTTGAATAGACTCATTGGGTTGGTTAATATTAACATGAAAAATAATTTTATGAAGTTTTGGTATACGAAAAGAAAATCATATTACATGATATTTATCCTCTTAAAAAGAAAGGTCCTTGTTATCGCACAATTTGTAATTGCATATATGCTTCGTTATAAACCAAAACAATGACAAATTAAGCACAAAAATAACATGAGTTAGAACATTCATCATATCATAGGAAATCGTAAAATCTAACCCATGGAGGCTGGAGGGAGGGACAAAATCATGTCAAGTGACATTTCCATAAAAGCTCTCAATCCATATTTGAAAAGGATCGTGAAAGGTCAAATACTCGAGAGGCCGACTCAAAGAGCATGAAGGTTGGCTACCTTGGACTTCATCGCTCCCTAAGGTATGAGAAGGGATGAACAAGAATCTGGAGGATGACTGATAACTTCTCAGGAAAACGTTGAAGGCTCAAGGTGTAAGACTTACTCTTAAAGCATTCAACCTACCCCTAAATTCTATGAAAAATCTTTTCCCTAGAGAAAACTTGAGACAAGGAACATGTTTCCTAGCTACATCCTTAGTGACATGGTGAGATAAAGGAAAAGAAGGAGGCTGGAAAACCTCATCACAAGTATCTTGCCTCAAGAAAACAATGTCCTCACCCTTATAAAAAACCGAGCATAATGGTAGTTGAAACTCTTCTTCATAGAATATATCCAAGTGCTCAAGAGAATATTCATCAAAATCCTCAAGGTATGACCACAAATCATTATGAGAATAATGCATTAAGTCATCCTTGGGTGTTTGGGATTCATCTTTAATCATGCCATTTCCTCATTGCCAAATGTCAGAATTAATAGCAATCTCATATGGTTGTTGTAAAGGAAACAATTGAAAATGACCTTCCATATCGTAAATGGGATCTTCATCATGACCAACCACATCCCATTTACGTCTCCCAACATGTATGAACTCATCAATATTATCAATCACATCATTACCTTTACCATAACATGAAGGGTCTAGTACATCCAAGGGTTTCTCTAACATGTCTTCACTTTCCAAACCATAGAATAGAGTATCATCAAAATCCTCGAAAGGGAAATGACTTACCATATTATCTTCTTCTTGTGCAGGATGAATGAAAGCTTGGATGACTTCATCAGGTGGAGGAGTAGACATCAATACTTCATCCTCATGACTCACCTCTTCAGGATCCTATCCCTCAATAGAGTCATGAGGAACCTCTCTCTTCTCTTCAAAGGATTGGTGACCCTTGTCACAAATCTTCTCTTCATCTTCCTCATTAGGGCTAGGGAAGGGTCTTTTCTTGTGAAAATCATCTCCATAATCTTGTATCTTTTGGATCCATTCCTTGAGGAACTCCTCAATGATGATTGTAAGAGAAGACATGATCTTTGGCTTAAGAATATGTCCCTCCTAATTTCTTCACCTTGTGTCTAGCAAAAGAAAAAACAATCTTATTTGTACATCCTAATGTGTTACATTGATCTCTAACACATACCTTAAGAAACTCTCAACATGATAAATGGCCAAGCGTGGTCTCCATTGAATTTTGGACACTTCCTCACCAATATAGGGGGAAAATAATTTGGATACCCCGAAATGTCTTCAACATCCAAGGAGGGGAACATCTTTTGAAGTGACCATTTGTTCATGAATATCTCTTCAAGTTGTTCCATGGTCTTGATGCTTCCATTAGGGAGATCATCATACCATATTCTAGCATCATCATAAAGAGTGGCCGAGAAAAGTTTCATAACCAAATCTTTGGCTTCATCATCCACCTGATTCAATTGAAAAAACGCCCAAAAATCCATCATATGATTTTTGGCAGTATCCTCATCATTATTGAAAAACTTGGGCAACCATTTCTCATATTTCACAGACATTTGTCAAGGATAACCTGATATTTCACTCATATCTCACAAACATTTGTTAATGATAACCCGAGATTTCACTCATATCCAAGGGTCTGAAATTACCTAGGTCCCATTGAGAAGCCATGATTGGCTTTGTCATCGGTGGAGTCACCAAATAATCCTTCTAACATTATCAAAGGAAGTGAGGGAATCACCCTCAGTGGAGTTGCAAGGTGATCTTGTAAAGTAAGGGCTTCAAGAAAATCTCACCAAAGATATGTCTTTGAGGAAAATTGACTCGATTCTCCATGACATCGACGCTAACAATGTTATCGCACAATATGTACTTTCTCAAAGCCCATGGCAAGTAAGGGAAATTGGCGTAACAACCAAGATATCCTATCACTATCACCTTAATAGGAAATCCCCACTTTTTAGGGATAGGAAAGGTCTACCCCATGGGAGGTGTCCCTAGTAACCTAAAGGGCTAAAAAATTAGGGTTACGGTCAAGATATATTCTCCCCTCTCAGTGGTTACCAAATTCACTAAGTCTATGTCTAAAAATTGAGGTTAATGAAGTGTTTGATGTACCTGTCCGGAACAAGACAATATAACTTGCATATACAATAATCCAAAGTACAAATATGATAATAATACCTCAGTAGACAATAGACATTGACAATAAGTGCTAGCTGATATGAAATTGCAACAATCAATAAGTTTACAACAACAATTGATAAAATGTAACAATTGCAATAAATACTCCTTAGAAAGGCTTGAAAAGTG